>CAUYLG010051207.1:0-212401 GCA_963573385.1 Cacajao melanocephalus | reverse complement strand
TTGTGGCTCCTCCGCCGGGAATCTCCCAGTCTGTGGGCAACAAAAATTCGTCTGAAAGTGCGGCGTCCACTCGCTCTCTGCGCTTTCACTGGGAGCTACAATCCTGAGCTGTTGTTAATCGGCCATCTTGGATCTCTCTCTCCTCCTTCTATATTTCTATGTGTAATCTATTAGTGCTGTTTCTCTGGAGAACCCTGATGAATTTACCCTTCTTTTACATTCTGCCACATTGATGTTTATGCCACACAAGTGTTGGTCCACTCTATTGCACTCAGATTTCACCTGATTGTCTGGGTCCTGCCAGTCTCTCTGATTTTTCTGTGGACCCCTGGATCCCTACTGCATAGATAATGCCTGGCTCAAGGAGGTGCTTATTACTATTCTGTCAAATGGACATAGGAGAAGTTTCAAAGAAAGAAACTATCTGCTCTGCTTCAAAGCAGCTTGCAAAATGCAGCCAACTTCACCAACCCTCATGGGTGGCTGGGGCTCAGGAGGAAGGAATGTGTCTGATTTTCTAGAGAACAAAGGGGCCTCTTATAATACCACAGATGCTGCAGGAACAGATGTTAGTAATTGTGATTGGGAAAGTCCACATGCTTTCCTGTGGCTTTTCCCCTTATACTGGGCCTTGGGTGGATTTCAAGAGGAAAATAATAAGCTATTTGACCTTTCCCTTTTGCTAGCTAGTGTTTCTTTCTGCTCGATGATCAGGGTTTTAGCTGAGAATATTTTGTTCTCCCCACTCAGGCAAACTGACAATGCTAGAGCTTAGAGAAGTGGAGGACTGGCCCTACACACAGGTGCCTTGCTGGACCTAGGAACTGGGACCCATCAGCCTGCCACCTTCTAAGCCCTCAGGATCCACAGAGAATCACTGAGCTTTTCAATTACCTTCCCCCATTGTTGCCTTGTTGTGGATTCATCCTTACCACAGAAAAGTGCTGGAGCTGGGTAGAGAGAGGGACAGTTATCATCAGACCTGCCAGCTTCAAAAACCTATATATGCAAGATATTTCTGCTGGGCTCTTATATATATTAATTCATTAAAATAATTAGAAACTGGCTGGGCACAGTGGCTCACATCAGTAATCTCAGCACTTTGGGAGGCTGATGTGGGTGGATCACCTGAGGTCAGGGGTTCGAGACCAGCCTAGCCAATATGGTGAAACCCCTCTCTCTACTAAAAATACAAAAATTGCCGAGTGTGGTGGCATGTGCCTATAATCCCAGCTACTTGGGAGGCTGAGACAGGAGAATCACTTGAACCCGGGAGGTGGAGGTTGCAGTGAGCTGAAATTGCACCATTGCACTCCAGCCTGATTGACAAGAGCAAAAGTCCCTCTCAAAAAAAAAAAAAAAGGAACCTGCCATCGGGGCAGATACTGGGTTTGCATAACCTCTGCAGGAACAGGCATGATTTCTGCCTGCAGGAAGCTCACTTTTAATTCTCCTGATAGTCCTCTGAGCTAACAGATAGTACCAGTACCCACCCCTGCCCATTTGCAGATGAGAAGACTGAGGTCTGGAGAGACAAAGTGACATGCTCAAGGCCATGTAACCAGGTGAAAACAGAACAAAAATTAGAATCTGACTTCCATTTGTATGGTCCTTCTATGACTCAGTTTTAATAAGTGACAACCCATGACCTGGACGCCTTGCCTTCTGACACTGTGTGGACCTGTCTGGGTGCACCAGTATGACTCAGACATGGCACATGCTGCAGAAGCAGCTGGCCACCATCACCAGCACCACACTCACCTCAGCCACCTCCTCAGCCAGCCCAGGTCCTACCCGACAGGTAAGCCCAGACCTTGCCAGCCCCTCAGTCACCGACAGAGACTTTGCTGGCCAGCCCTGTGTCCTGTTTCTCCAACTTCTCCCATAGAGCCCAGACTTAGGGCTGGACAGAGCTCTCTGTTCAGCAATTTTTTAGCCTAAACAAAATAAAACTTAACTACTTGCTGAATGAATGAATGAATGGACAGAAGAATAAAAGGTAGAGCTTATCCTATAGGTACATAGCAACCTTGGAACTGAGATTCGAAAGGATATTAAGGAACTCTGTGTCCCAAAAACACCTTGTCTACCAACCAGTCCCAGAGCCTGGAATTCTCACTACTATGGCATGCCTTTTAGCTAAAGCATATTCTCAATTTGGGTACTCTACCTTTGAGATTTTTGACAAGTCTTTGCAACACTGTTCTCTCATATACTTAGTGGTTTTATTTAAAATAACTCATTTTTTTTCTTAAATTCATTTTAAAAGGAAATTTATAACTGTTGCAAGTTTGGAACCAGTATTGCTTGCCATAAATACAATCAAAACAAACTTTTCAATTCAAATTTGATGCAGCTGCCTGCCTAGTATATTGAGGGCTGAGCTTATGAGCTTACTCTCTCACTGAAGAGAGAGAAAGACAGACTCTCAGAGATACAGACAGAGAGAGAAACTGGCGATTACAAGCACTGAGGTTTGCTTCTTGATGGAATCGGAAAGATTAGAAGATAACTGAAAAATGAATGCCTTCTCTGCTAGTGATTCACTGCTGTCTAATGTTCTGGTTGGGATCACAGTGACTTGGAGTATCCTGCCTTATATACTTATTGACATGGGGTAGTTAACTGAGTGGCTTTCACCTATTAGCACACCATGGGGCTTAGTGGAGCTGATGCCCTGGCAAAAAGAACTTCTGAAGACACATATATTCTGTTGAGCACAGCTGAGGTAAAGCAGAAGACCTGGGCCTTGCCAGGCTGAGCAGTCATGGCAGAGGTGGGGGACAGTGGGCTGATGGCATGGGGTGCTTGGCGTGCCAAGGTTGTGATAAGCAGTAATGAGGAAGCCCCAAGAGAAATGCGGCTCATTCTTGTTCTGCCCAGCTGTGGTTCTTGGCAGAACTTGGGGAAGGGGAACGTGGGGCTTGACTGCTGTTCCCTAGAAGAACGTGGGGTAAGAGAAGCCTCTTTGAAGGCCCTCTGTGTGGCTGTGCAGAGATCTTCACACAAACCTGGGGGAAGGCCCCGGGGCTGGAGTACTTCCTTTTATTGGGACAAGACAGACCCTATTTGCTGCCTATTTCACAAAACAGAAGGGAAACTTCTCAGAAAAACCACATGAATGTGCTGATGGTGGGGAGAGAAGTTGACGAAAGGTCAGTTGGTACAGTGAGCACAGCAAGACCCAGGGTTGGGGTGTGAAGGAGGATGGCACACGCTGGTGGGGACACACCTGCCAGTCAGAGGCAGAGGTATTGCAGGCCTTAGCTGCTTCAGACCTCAGGGTTTAGTTGTTACTAGTCAGCAGATGAGCAAATGAAGGCACAGAGAGGCTAAGCCTTGATGAAGATTGCACAGCTGGGGAGAGGTCAAGCCTGGGGGGATCTTGGACCTTCCCACTCCAAGTTGCGTGTGTAGACCAGCCTGGCCTACATGGCCTGTGCATCCTTCTGGTGAATGGATGGATTGTGGGGACGGTGAGGCTGCTGCCTCCAACAAGGTATGAGCTTGCAGTCAGCCCCCATATCCCTGACTTCCTGCTTTGCACTCAGTCTGTGAAGTCTGAGTCCCTAGCTCTGTGAAGTCTCTCATTTCTGCTCTTTTGGGGATACAGAAACAAAGACTGTGGAAGTGATGCCCACACACTGAAGGCAGTTTGGCCTTCCTCCTATTCTAGCAAGTGCCCAGCTCCCCTGGAGTACCTGGGAAGAATTCATTTGTCCCTCTGGGTGGGGAGAATCCCTGGGATTTCCCAGATGACTGGAGGCCTGGATGGATCCGGCCCGGGATGAGAAAGCATGTAGCTGGCAGACCTTCCTCTGACTGCTGGACAGCTCCAGAGCTAGCTGGAAAGAGGCCAGAGGGTGACCTGCTTTCAGGACTCAGAGGTCAGGCCTGTGAGCTGGCTTTGTCTTGCCTTTCGGGGACAATGAACATAGCTGGGACTTTCCCATTTTCAGGGCCTGGGAGGAAATTACAGATTTTATCTTGGAGGCTCAGAGCATATAGAGAATCTGGCCATGTGAAAATGTGGAAAAGGAGGCAGGTGGGAGGGGCATGCCCAGGGTCCTCAGGGTTTGGCAATGAATTTCCAGCTCCAGTTTCATCAGGAATTACTGAAGAGAGGGTAGTGGGTCAGGACCCTCAGCACACTTCCGCCCCTGCCCTGGACTGATATCTTCCTTCCTTCCTCCTGCCTCTGCTCTTGTCTGATTCCCAGGTCAGCTTTGGCTGAGCAAAACCCTTCCAGGCCTGCTTTCCAGAACATTTTCCTCTAGTCAGTCTTGATGCAGAGAGGCTGCAGGAACACCCTACCTGGGTGTCCATCTCTGCCTTCAGCTGTGTTTTCAGTTAATCACAGCAACAGCATCATACCAGTGCCTTAGTTTATTGGGCTCCTACTGTCTGCACAGCCCTGTGTTACATGCTTTAAATACAGCATCTCATCTAAACCTCAGTGTTACTCTGAAAAGTGTACATTGCTGCCTGATTTTTCAAGGTCAAAGAGATGTCTGTCTTGGAGAATGTAGAGGCTGTCTGGGATAAGGCTTGGCCCCATGATCAGATGTCTCCACATGTGTGAGTAGGCCTTTGTCTGAGGACTCGTATGAGAGAATTTTTCCCAGTTAGAGGCTGTCTGGGATAAGGCTTGGCCCCAAGATCAGAAATCTCCGCAGGTGTGAGTAGGCCTTTGTCTGAGGGCTTGTATGAGAGAATTTTTCCCGGTTTCTACTTCCCAGGAACTAAGGGTGGAAATGGTAGGAGCTTTAGGGTCTGGAGCTCTGTGTACCTCTGCTGAGACAAGCCCCTGCCCTATGGAGCAGGGGGTGGAGTGTTGGGTGCTGGGGCTGAATGTGGCCAGGTCTGGTGAGGGAGGCTGGATGAGCCCCTTCTTTCCATCCCAATGCCTGGAAGAAGCCAGTCCTGCTGTGTGTGAGTGCCTGCATGTGCCTGAAGCTCTCTGTCTGGTTAAGGGGTTCAATGTACAACCTCTAGAACCTGATTTTGGGGGTCTGAGCCCCAGCTCTGTCATTTGTGGTATTATATGACTCTGGTCAATTGACTTAGCCTTGTAGTGCCTCTGTTTCAACATTTGTAAAATGAGACTAGTCCCTACCTCCTAGGGTTGTTATAAGGATTCAGTAAGTTAAATAAACACTTGTTAAGCCCTTAGTCTGGTCCCCAGGGCAATCCACAAATGTTAATTGTTATTGTTGTCATCCATCTCTATCAGTCATCTGGCTCCATGGGTGTGTGTCTGTGGGAGAGATGACTATATCTGGCACTGCTGTTTCCACAGCTTGTATCTTTTGCTTGGCCTTATCGCCTCCTGCAAAAAGCCTAGCCGAGGATATGTTTCTGAGAAATGACCTGAGAAGACAAAGACCGACTGCACTGGCCCCCATGACCCTCCCAGGGAGCCACCCCCCCTCATTTTATCTCCTCCCAGTGGCAACACCCAATGTCCAACATGCAGGAGCTGCAGCCCAGAGGGATCTGATTGTGGAAACAGACAAGGGTCTTTCACTCATGATAGGGCCACAAGAATGTTAACACCAGCTACCTTGCTTTGCAGAGGAGAAAGCAGAGTTTCAATATGTGTATGTATGTGTGTGTGTGTGTGTGTGTGTGTGTGAGAGAGAGAGAGAGAGAGAGAGAGAGACAGTAGTGGTGTGGGGAAGCAAAGTCACATGTTTAGCAAGTTGCAGAGGGGACATCATACCTGCACCTGCTAGGACTTAACACAGTGGCAGGTCTGAGCACCCTGGGTGACACTCTGCTCAAAACTGTTACTGAGTATGAGGTGAATGAATCTGATTGGGAAGCAGAGGGAGGGAGCAGGAAGCTAGGGGCCTGGGACATAGGAGCAGATTCGCACCCATTTCTTGGGAGCCGGAAGTCCCTAGGCAAGTCTAGAGGGGACGGCACTTCTTCAAGCAGAATGGACCCTGGGTTGGGTGACTGGAATGACTCTGGTTCAGAAGAGGGAGCAAGAAACAGTTTGGGGGTAGTGTGCCGAGAAACTGTCAGCACCAATCTCAGAGGTCTTTCTGTAACCACTGGACAGGTTCTTCCTGCATGCTGCGCAGACAAAATCAATGCACAGAGACCATGACATTGCAGTAAAGAAAGTGTTTAATTGACGTAAGGCCAACCACGCCACGCTGGAGACAGTTATTACTCAAATCAATCTCCTTGAAGGCTTGAAGGCTAGAAGTTTTCCTTCCTTCCTTCCTTTCTTCCTTCCTTCCTTCCTTCCTTCCTTCCTTCCTTCCTTCCTTCCTTCCCCTCCCTCCCTCCCTCCTTCCCTCCCTCCCTCCTTTCTTTCTTTCTTTCTTTTTCTTTCTTCTTTCTTTCTTTCTTTCTTTCTTTCTTTCTTTCTTTCTTTCTTTCTCTTTCTTTCTTTCTCTTTCTTTCTTCCTTTCTTTCTCTTTCTTTCTTCCTTCCTTCCTTCCTTTCTTTCTTTCTTTCTTTCTTTCTTTCTTTCTTTCTTTCCTTTTCTTTCACTCTCTCTCTGTTTCTTTCTTTCTTTTTCTTTCTTCTTCTTATTTTTTAACAGGATCTCACTCTGTCACCCAGGCTGGAGAGCATTGGCACAATCATGACTCACTGCCTCCTCAACCTCTGCAGGCTCAGATGATCCTCCCATGTCAGCCTCCCGAGTAGCTGAGACCACAGGCATGCAGCACTATGCCAGGCTAATTTTTGTATTTTTGGTAGAAACGGGGTTTTGCATGTTGCCCAGACTGGTCTTGAACTCCTGAGCTCATGTGATTGGCCCACCTTGACCACCCAAAGTTCTGGGATCACAGGCATGCACCATCACGACCAGCAAGGGTGTTTTCAAAGACAGTTTGGTGGGCAGGGGACTAGGGTATGGGGAGTACTGATTGCTTGAGTCACAGATGAAATTATAAGAGCAATTGGTGGGTCTAGGTGGAGCCATTGGTCATCCAAAAAACCTGAAAAAGATATCTCAAAAGGCCAATCTTAGGTTCTACAATGGTGATGTTATCTGCAGGAGTTATTGGGGCAGTTGCATATCCTGTGACCTCAGCAATAATGGCTGGCAATCATTTATGTCTACACCTTCACCTTAGCAGAATTCAGGCTCCTCTATCCACCTAGCCTGGTGGTCTCTCATTAGCTTTACAAAAGTGGTTGAGTTTTGGGGAAGGCCTTTCATCACTTAAACTATAAACTAAATGTCTCCCAAAGTAAGCTCAGCCTAAGCCCAGGAATAATTAAGGGCAGCTATAGGCAAAATGAGGGTTGATTAAATCAAATCTCTTTCGCTGTCTTAATTTTCTCACTGTTATAATTTTTGCAAAGGCAGTTTCATTTCCAGGTCAGTTTCCCACATAACAGAGTGAGGGGGAGTGAATTAGGATCCAATCTCCTGGTGCTTGGTACTTAGCTAGGAGATGTAATAGTAAATTAAAAAAAAAAAAGTGACCATGATTTATTTTTCTTGTTTTTCCTTTTTTATAAACTTTTATTTTAGGTTCAGGGGTACATGTGCAGGTTTGCTACATAGGTAAACTTCATGTCTCAGGGGTTTGGTGTACAAATTATTTCATCACTCAGATAATAAACATAGTACTCAATAAGTAGTTTTCAATCCTCATACTCCTCTCACCCTCCGCCTTCACATAGGCCCCAGTGTCTGTTGTTCTCGTCTTCTTGCTTTTTTTTTTTTTTTATTTGACAAGGTCTCTCTCTGTCACCTAGGCTGGAGTGCAGTGACACAATCACGGCTCACTGCAGTCTTGACCTCCTAGGCTGAAGAGCTCCTCTCACCTCAGCCTCCTGAGAAGCTGGGACTATAGGCACATGCCACCATGCCCAGCTAATTTAATTATATATATATATACAGACACAGGGTCTCACCGTGTTGCCCAGGTGGGTCTCGAACTCCTGAGCTCAAGTGATTCTCCTGCCTCAGCCTCCCAAAGTGCTAGGATTACAGATGTGAGTCACCATACCTAGTCACTTGTTCCCTTTTTTGTGTCCATATGTACTCAATGTTTAGTTCCTACTTATATGTGAGAACATGCAATATCTGGTTTTCTGTCCCTGTGTTAGTTTGCCAAGGATAATGGCCATCAGTGTTGCTCAGTGTTGCTGCATAATCTCATTCTTTTTTATGGCTGCATAGTATTCCGTGGTGTATATGTACCACATATGTACCACAACGGTAGACCACGGTCTACCATTAATGGGCATTTAGGTTGATTCCATGTCTTTGTTCTTGTGAATAGTGCTGTGATGAACATACATGTGCATATGTCTTTATGACAGAAGGGTTTATATTCCTTTAGATATATACCCAATAATGGGATTGCCGGGTCCAATCGTAATTTTGTTTTAAGTTGAGAAATTGCCAAACAAATTTCCATAATTGCTGAAATAATTTAGATTCCCACCAGCAGTGCATAAGCATTCCCTTTTCTCTACAATCTTGCCAGAATCTGTTATTTTTTTTTTGACTTTTTGATAATAGCCATTCTGACTGTTATAAGATGGTATCTCATTGTGGTTTTGATTTGTATGTCTCTTGTGATTAGTGACTGAGCATTTTTTCATTTGCTTGTTGGCCACATGAAAGTCTTCTTTTGAAAAGTTTCTGTTTGTGTCCTTGCCCACTTTTTAATGGGGTTGTTTGTTCTTTGCTTAAGTTTCTTGTAGGTTCTGGATATTAGACCTTTGTCAGATGCAGTTTGCAAATATTTTCTCCCATTCTGTAGGTTGCCTGCTTACTCTGTTGATAGCTTCTTTTGCTGTGCAGAAGTTCTTTAGTTTAATTAGGTCCCATTTGTCAGTTTTTGCTTTTGTTGCTATTGCTTTTGGTGTCTTTGTCATGAAGTCTATGCCAGTTCCTCTGTCCAGAATATTTCCTAGGTTATCTTCCAGAGTTTTTAGTTTTTGGTTTTAGATTAAAATCATTAATCCATCTCGAGTTAATTTTTGTATATGGTGTAAAGAAGGGGTCCAGTTCTTCTGCATATGGCTAGCCAGTTATCTTAGCACTTTATTAACTTATTGAATAGGGAGTCCTTTTCCCATTGCTTGTTTTTGTGAATTTTCTCAAAGATCAATGGTTGTAGGTATGCAACATTATTTCTGGGCTTTCTATTCTGTTTCGTTGATCTATGTGTCTGTTTTTGTACCATTACCATGCTGTTTTTGTTACTATAGCCTTGTAGTATAGTTTGAAGTCAGGTAATGTGATGCCTCCAGCTGTGTTCTTTTCACTTAGGATTGCCTTGCCTAATTGAGCTCTTTTTTGGTTCCATAAGGTTTTTTGTTTGTTTGTTTGTTTGTTTTGAGATGGAATCTCACTCTGTCACCCAGGCTAAGGAGCAATGGTACAATGTTGGCTCACTGCAACCTCCGCCTCTCAGGTTCAAGCAGTTCTCCTTCCTCAGCCTCCTGGGTAGCTGAGATTACAAGCATATGCCACCATGCCTGGCTAATTTTTGTATTTTTAGTAGTGATGAGGTTTCATCATGTTGGCCTGGCTGGTCTTGAACTCTTGACCTCAGGTGATCCACCCACCTCAGCCTCCCAAAGTGCTGGGATTACAGACATGAGCCACTGTGCCCAGCCCCGTATGAACTTTTAAATAGTTTTTTTTTCTAATTCTATGAAGAAAGTTGTTGGTAGTTTGATAGGAATAACACTGAGTCTGTAAATTGCTTTGTGCAGTATGGCCATTTTGAGAATGTTGATTCTTCCTGTCCATAGGCATGGAATATGTTTCGATTTGTTTGTGTCATCTCTGATTTCTTTGAAGTGCTTTGTAATCCTCATTGTAGAGGACTTTCACCTCCTTGGTTAGCTCTATTCCTAGGTACTTTTATTCTTTTTTTGGCTATTGTGAATGGCATTGTGTTTTTGATTTGCCTTTCAGCTTGGATATAATTGGTATATAGGAATGCTACTAATTTTTTTGTACATTGATTTTGTATCCTAAAACTGCTGAAGTTGTATATCAGATCCAGAAGCTTTTTGGGGGAGGAGGGGGAGGAACTAATTGTTTGGAGGGGAACTAAATGTCTCCGAAAGTTAGCTTGGCCTAAGGCCAGGATTAATTAAGGGCAACTAAAGGCAAGATTCAGCAAGATGAGGGTTAGTTAAACAAGATCTCATTCACTGCCATAATTTTCTGACTATTATAATTTTAGCAAAGGTTGTTTCATTTCTAGGTCAGTTTCCTATGTAACAGACTGAGGGAGAGTGAATTAGGACTCATGCTCCTGCTGACTGATACTTGGCTAAGAGATGTAAAGGTAAGTTTAGAAAAGAAAGAAATGACCACAATTTATTTTTCTTTTTAGTCTTCCCAATCCTACCAAAAAAAAAAAAATCTATCTTGCAGACCATGAAACTGAAGATTATTCAGAAAATGTGTTCATTGTTATTGTTCAAGTTTGCACAGCTATTGAGGAACAGACCTGGTGTGTCTGCTTTATGGCAGGTATCACCTTTGTGTGTGTGTTAGGGGAGTGTGACCATCCAATGGGTTTACCTTGCCCTCTGCCTAGACAAAGCCAACTTGTCAAGACAGTGGAATTGCAATAGAGAAACAGTAATTCACTCATAGCTTGCTGTGCAAGAGACCAGAGTTTCATTATTACTCAAATCAGTCTCCCCAAACATTCTGGGAGCAGAGTTTTTAAGAACAGCCTGGTGGATAGGGGAAGCCAGTGAGCCCAGAGTGCTGATTGGTCAGAGATAAAATCATAGACAGTCCAAGATGTCTTCTTGCTCTGAGTCAGTTCTTAGGTAGGGGCCACTAGATCAGATGAGCCAGTTTATCAATCTGGGTGGTTCCAGCTGATCCATCAAGTGCAGGGTCTGCAAAATATCTCAAGCAATGATCTTAGGAGCAGTTTAGGGAGGGTCAGAATTTTGTAGCCTCCAGCTGCATGATTCCTAAACCATAATTTCTAATCTTGTGGCTAATGATAGTCTTACAAAGGCAATCTAGTCCCCAGGCAAGAAGGAGGTCTGCTTTGGGAAAGGGCTGTTGTCTTTGTTTAAACTATAAACTGTTTCTCCCAAAGTTAGTTCAGCCTCTGTTCAGGAATGAACAAGGACAGCTTGGAGGTTAGAAGCAAGATGGAGTCAGTTAATTTAGATCTCTTTCACTGTCTCAGCCATAATTTTGCAAAGGCAGTTTCAGGAGGGGGAAGGTGGGAAGGGGTAATGAGAGAAAGAATAAGACAAATTCACTGATACATATCATCTGGGACAGAATGTTGTTGATGAAAATAATCAAACTCTGTAAAATATTTGAAGAGATTTATTCTGAGCCAAATATGAGTGACCATGGCCTGCAACACAGCCCTCAGGAGACCCTGAGAACATGTGCCCAAGGTGGTTGCAAGGCAGATTGGTTTTATTTTAGAGAGACATAAGACATCAATCAAATGCATTTAAGATACTCATTGGTTCAGTCCAGAAAGGTGGGACAACTTGAAGGTAGGGCAATGTGGCTTCCAGGTTATAGGTAGATTTAAAAATTTTCTGATTGGCAGTTTGTTGAAAGAGTTATTATCAATAGAAAGGAATGTCTGGGTTAAGATAAGAGATTGTGGAGATCGAGTTTTATCATGCAGATGAAACCTCCAGGTAGCAGGCTTCAGAGAGAATTGATCATAAATATTTCTTATTAAACATAAAGTTCCTGTTGTTAAATGCTGGTTGGCTTTTCCTGAAGTCTGAAAAAGGATAGGGCATAATGGGGCATGTCCAACTCCACCTTCCCATCATGCCCTGAACCAGTCTTTCAGGTTAACTTTGGAGTGCCCTGGCCAAGAGGAGGGAGTTTATTCAGACGGTTGGGGGTGGAAGTGGGGCTTTAAATTTTATTTTTGGATTACAAATAGTGGCAGGAGGAAGTACTGAGTTCTATGTGTGTCCTGAATGGAAAAGTTCTTGTTATTTGCAGTGATCAAAACAGGTAGATGGTGCTTGCTGGGAAAATATGCCCACTTCAGGAGGAAGGAAGATCACACATAGAAAACACTGAAAAGCTGCCACGCATTATGGCTCATGCCTGTAACCCAGCACTTTGGGAGGCTGAGGAGGGTGGATCACTTGAGGCCAGGAGTTTGAGACCAGCCTGGCCAACATGGTGAAACCCCATCTCTACTAAAAATACCAAAATTAGCCAGGTGTGGTGGCTCATGCCTGTAATCCAAGTGACTTGGGAGGCTGAGGCACAAGAATCACTCGAACCCTGGAGGTAAATGTTGCAGGGAGCCAAAATCATGTCACTGTACTCTAGCTTGAGCAACAGAGTGAGACTCTGTCAAAAAAAAAAAAAAAAAAAAGAGAGAGAGAGAGAAAAAGAAAACACTGAAAAGATCTGCTTAGGCATCTCCTCCACTAAGCCATTTCTCCAAACTATCAGCAACCATGACAGGAACCAGGACCTGGGCATAACTCTTCTCAATGCTCCCCTGAGTGTCCACTGTAGGGCAGGGCTTCTGAAAATGGTTTGAACTGAACCGAACTACAGAAGACCAAAGCCAGAGCTGCAATAGGAGAGCATTAAGAAAGAGGTATTTGACTAGAAGCATATCATCTCAATGTTCATTTAGTTAATTTCTACCAGGTACTCAACACTGCATTGGACTCTGGAAGGGAGGTGAAATATTGGATATTGTATATAGAGAAAAAAGACAAGTGATATTTGGGTGGTTTGGGGATGAAAAGAAGAGAAAGGAGTGGACCCAAGCTCATTGACCTATGTGTCATACTAGAGATGATGCATTTTATATTGAATAGTTCATGTAATCCTTATAATGTCCATTCTAAGTGTGTAATACTATTCTCATTTTACAGATGAAGAACCTGAGACTCAGTGAGGTTAAATAACTTGCTAAAGGCAATAAGGCTAGCAGGGGACAGATTTGAGCTTTGATATCAGACTACAAAGTCCATAGATCTCTCCACTCAACCACACTTCTTTCTAAAACATTCTACAAACTGATTCCTTAAGCAGAGCATCCTATACATTCCAATCATCAACTCCAATTTAATCATAGGTACTACAAAACCATAGAAACATCAAGAACAATTATTCCAAAGTATTCATTGCTGGAGGTTAAGACTTGAGCCATGGATAGAATTAGACTGTATCATTAGAAACAGTAGCTGGACAAGTGAGTGTATGACTTCCTATCTTGTGTTTTGATTGTGAAACAATCAAAAATTGAAACGTGGCTTCAATTAGAATTGAAACGTGGCTTCAATTAGAATCCTAGATGTTTAGGGTTTTTTTCCTTCTGATTTTATAATGTAAGTTTGAAGGCCATAGCAGCTTTTAATTTACTGAACACATCTGTTGATTGACTTTTCCATGTCTTCTGTGTTACTGTGTCTGACTACTTAGTTCCAGATGCCTGAGGCTGCTTAAAATAATGTCACAGAAGTAAATGTAACCTCAAACCAAACCATCAGGCATCTGTAGGACATGACTTTTCTTTACGCTGATGATTCATGCATTGAACAAAAAATTGGAAGCTTTTGGCCTTTTATGTCCATGTGCTTAATTACTATATCTCCTCACAACATGGAGCTCTTTGTGATGGAGTTGGGTCTCATGAACTGTAGAAAATCGAGCACTTCACATTTATTCATTCCTGCATGCACTCATTTATTTGGCAATTATTTCACTGTGTATCTATTATGCTTTTAGTATCATGGTGATGAGTAAGGTAAAGTCTCTGCCATCAAGTTGTTCAGGGTCTGTGAACCCCAAAGAGTCTGGTATGCTTCAACGCTACACCTGCTGCCATGAGAGTGCATACAGCATTTTGATTTTCCAGAGGATGAAAACTTTAGTTTTGAGTTTTTAGAATCTTGATACTGTCTGTGCTAAGTCAGAGAGGTTGACCTTGGGGTTTGGTTCTTTCCTTTTGAGCCAGGAAGACCCCAGGGTACCATCATACCCACTACTTGCCAGAAATAAGCAGAAAATTGGGATGGGGAGTATGAGTTGGGAATGGCAGTTACCCTTCTTCAGCTGACATAGGACTTTGGATGTTGTCTCCTTTGACTTCAGAATGCACAGGAGGCCAATTTTTCCCTGTCCTGATTACTTGATGCTGCGGTTTCAGAGCTGGACAGGGACCATTCGTTTTCCATCCTCTGCCCAAGCTCACTAAGGCCTCAGACAGTTCTGAGGAAAGGGTGACTCACTGTAGTGATCATTCACCAGTAACTTAGAGAAATAGTGAATCACAAACAGAGGTGGGGCCCCTTAAAGGCACCAGGAAGGTGAAGGGGAGATTAATGGCTTCTCAATAATAACCACAGTTTCCAACTAGATTGTAACTGTGGCACTCAAGAGCCACAGAAAGGGAATGCTCTCTCTGTAGGATTTAAGTGTGAATGTGTATGTGTGTGTGTGTGTGTGTTGGGTGTGAACTCCATGCTGTTCTGCCACCGGAGTCCCATAGTATGCAGAGAAACAAGAGCCGCTTGAAGACCAGTTTTTTGGGATTGGCAGGTACCTGCTTTCAAGTACTGGTAGTTGAGATAAACTTCCAAACCCACGCACACTTTCCCATTCCCTGAAATAGGTATGCCATTTTCTTTCACTTAACCCCAACCCCCACACTGCCGAAAGACTTGGTTTTTGACTCCGAATGGACAGAAAAGATGATAAATATGAAGATAAAGATGAATCATCTTTGAGCTTTGCTGTTTTAGTAGATAAAATACTTGATGTGCATCCAGGCTTTGTGACTTCCATTTCAATCAGCTTGTCAAGTGCTCTGAGACTGAGCTTATGTTCTAGAAATTAACTTTTCCATCTGCAAGAAAGCTAGTGCTAGCACAACAGTCTATAAAAGGTGCGCTTAGTTTCTGATGTTCCATGCCACACGCAGGAGTGAGGAAGGGGCGGGCATGAAGATAACGCATGATGGAAAAAAGTCACTATGATTCGTTATCTTTCACACAACTATTTGGGTCACACAGACTCACTTCCAGTCTGTGTCCAAGTGTTATCTCTTTCGGGAAACTTCAGCTTTTCATAATTACCTGAAGGCTTTCTAAAAAATGCAGATTTCTGGGCTCCACCTACCAAGATGTATTCAATCTATGTATTAGTTAGGAAAGGCCAACTTTTACCAAGTAATCCAACAGTTTCAATGGCTGGGTAAAGGCTTGTTTTTCATGTCACAACCCAGTGTGGGTCAATGGGGCCAGAGTTCTCTGTTTCACTCTGGGTTATTCTGGGACCAAGCTCCCCATCAAGTGGCTCTATCATTTCTTACAGCCTCAGATTCCTATTTCAGGTTCTCTGTGTCTCTATCCCACAAGTGAGAGAATGGGGTGGGAACATGGAGACACCCCCAGTCTTAATTGCTGCAGTGTGGAGACCATGTCACTTTCACTCACAGCCCTTTGGCAAGAACTGGTCTCATGGCCCCAGGTAGGGGCCTGAGGGATGTACTCTAGCTATATGCTCAGGAGGAAAAGGCAACTTGGTGGAAAGTTAATCAGTCTTAGACATGATCTGGATGGGAACAGATATATATATATATATATATATATATATATATATGTATTTATTTGTTTATTTACACATTTTATTATGTATATTCAATGTTTACAGCATGCTGTTACAAATACACATTTATTCTAAGCATCTTTGATAACTCTAACAAAGGTGGCTTGAAGCCCATTTTCTTGAGAAACTCTTATCCACAAAAACCTGTGTGAGTAATGGCAAGTGGGTGCTAAATCACTTACATATCATGAAGATTATCTTGTAATGGCAGAAATGGAAATGCACAAGAAAAACACCCACTGGTATCCTGGTGTTCTCAGGAGAGTGGTTCTTGTTTGCAGCCAGAGCTTCCCCAGCTGAAGCTCAAGCCCACAATTCCACACCCCCGAGGAATGAAAGACCAGCAATTAAGAAGGCTCATTCCATCTCCCTGAGACTGAAGTTCTTCATCTATAAAATGGGGATGTGAACACATTACATCAAGTAAGCCAGTTGAAATGCCTGTCACACTACCTGTCATACAGTTGGTGTACAAAAATTTAGCAGAGGACTGGGCTCATAAATTTCCAGAAGAATGATGGAATTCGTAGTTCAGAGATACAGTAAACTCTTGCTGCTCAAAGCGTATTCTGCAGACCAGGAACATTTGCATTATCTGAAGCTTTTGGGAAACACAGAATCTCAGGTTCCCCACAGATCTACTAACTTCCAGAATCTGTCATTTACAATATTTGCAGGTGATTCCACCACTTAACAAGCTGTGTGTGTTAAGATTTGAGATTTCCTTGGATAGAGGCCATCTCCAGCCCCTTCAGCCCGTCTCTGTATTTGAGAAAGACTCTTGGCAGAGTGTGAGGGGTGAGGACATCACTGTTGGCCTGGAAAGAACAGATGATGGCAGTCACGCTGGGAAAGGGTTATTTCTGATCTTTTGTTGTCCTTTTCTTCCTAATTAAAGGCTCCTTTATAAAGCAACTCCTATCTCCTATCTCCTTCAAGTGTTTGGCCCATATCTTCACAGGACCTCTCTTTCGTTGTTTTTCTTAGAAAAGAAAGATGTCAGCATTTTCAAGATTGGAGGATGATCAAGACCCAGGCCCCTAGAAGCTTGAATGTGGGCAGAGTAATGGTGCTTTTAGAGCCTAATTGGTGATTGCAGGGGATCAAGAGAAGATTGCAGCTCTAAACAGTTATTATGGGAAGTGCAAGTTGTTATGGTGATGGGGGAACTGAAAACAGATTGGACAAGATGTTGAAATAATGGGAAAAAACCCATGGTGTATATTCTTAGAATCGTGAATGAAAAAGTCCTAGCCGGCCTATATGCGTCTGAAAGACAGCTGTAAGTCAGCAGTTATTAATAATAGTGTATTTATTATCTTTCCCTCTCATTCTCTTTCTCAAGTTATCTAAATATTGATTACAAAAACAAAAACAAGTAAAATAAGAACCTTTTTTTTTGCAATTTATGTAACACTTTTTAGGCATTCATTTATTTAGCAAATACTTATTGAGCATATACTGTGTATCAGAACTGAGCCAGGTACTGGGATTATACTGGTGAAGAAAACAAACCTAGGCACCTTATGGAAATTGCACTGTAGGAGGTTTACACTCTAGTAGGTTTAGCTAGATTTTCTTGAGCATTTACTTTGTGCCAGTCACTATGCTAGGTACAGTAGCCCCCAAGGACCCTCATAACAATTCTCTGAGGTTGGCACTTTTCTTACCTTCTTTACCCAGCTGGGGTTTGAAGGAATGCTCAAGGCTCAAAAGTTTAGGTGAGATGCCCAAGGAGATTTAGATAGTTGCTGGTGGGCCAAGGAAGAACCCAAGTTCTTGGCTTTAAGATACTCATCCATCATGGGCCTTTTATACCTGGGCACTGGTCTGCACATATTCTGACAATAGCAGCAGTGGAGCTGAGCCTTGAATGCTGAAGAGGGTTTTGGAGGCAGAGACCATGCCAGGAAGTAGAGCATAAGGAAGCTTGGAGGTGATGACAGGACAGAGTGCCCCTTGGGGAAGAGACCATCTCTGGAATAAGGAGTGGAGGCCTGAAAGTCAAGGCTGCCTTTTGGAAATGACAGACATTGCTCACTGTGGCCACAACACAGTATCTGCAGGTGTAGAGTGGGAGTTGAATAAGAATGAAAAGACAGGGTCCGGCCAGATGCTGATGAGCCTTGCGTGCCACTCCACAGAGTTAGTCCTTTATCCTTTAGGCGTCAGGGAACCATATGTACAAGAGTGAAGAGGCCAGAGTTCTGTTTTAGGAAGATGGAATGTGAATTTGGCATGGGGTGGCAGGGGTGGCAAGCAGTGCAAAAAGATAAAAAGATTGGCTAGAAAGCTGTCACTGTCCTCATTCTCAGCCTCCTCACCCTGCTGGATAGTGGGCTGACCACTGCTTCTCAAGCTTCAGTGTGGATTTCAATTCCTGGGGAACTTGTTAACATGCAGACTTCGGTTGAATGGTCTGGGATGGGGCCTGAAATCCTGCATGTGTAACAAGCTCCAGGTGACACAGATGCTGCCTCACTGGGGACCGCACTGTGTGTAGCAAGATGTAGAGAACAATGACAATATGCCTGGAGCATCTACTCCATGCCAAAACTTCATTGAGCTCTTCCCATGTATGTTTCTATTCAATTATCTTAACAACCAAGTGGCAATTATGGTTGTTATCCCTATTTTCCTGATAAGGGAGCTAGATTTCAGGGAGGTAAGGTAGTTTGTTCTAAGTTACACAGACATTTTAGCCTGGTCTCTGAATCTTTCATGCCGTGCCGAACAAACACAATGCAGTCAGAGGGCCCGTGAACTTCAGATCCTTTCTTTGGAAACACGATTGCAGCATATTAACCTCGAGAAGGATTCAATCATTACTCATATCCCCAAAGGAAGGAAGAAGCAGTTTTCTCTTTTTATCTCGTGATCAAGAGGGGTGACTTTAAGAAACAGGCCTGGATGTCTACGGGCAAAAAGATAGGGAAGGTTACAAGATCAGTGGAGCAAGTGTCTTTAAATGCCCATGTTGATTGATGCGGTGTCTTGGTGTGATGGGGATAGGAAGCAGCCATTATGGGCCATGGTGGGTTAAGCAGCCATTTGTTGCTCTGTGTACATTCTCATGGTTTGGGACAAGGCATGGGAAGGTAGCCTAGGAAGGTCTCATTTCCACTGTCGGAGATTATGGGATGGAGGGAGCACTCCAGAGGTGTGACATAATCTGCCATTGCAACATCCACACCTAGGATTTCTTGCTTCCTCTGGCCAGATCTGGAAAGCAAGTCAAAAGTCACAGAAGGAGGCAATATTTAGGCTCTAGGCTGAAAAATCCCATGGAAGCAATGAGAGGCAATGGCTGAGGAGAGCTCTGACCATCTCTCTTAGCTAGGAAAGGCTGGCTGTCATTATTTGTGCTGGCCCAAAAGCACTATTTGGGAATTGACTTTTGGGACCCAGTAGCTGAGTTGGCAAGGCAGGTGTTGTCTGTGAACCACTAGCCTCAGAATCACCTAGCATTTCTTAAAGGTGTCTAAGCCTCTCTTCGGATCTGCGGAATCAGAAGGGGGGGGTGAGGGTGGACCTTCATTTTTAACATATTTCTCAGGTGATTTGTAGGCACTTTAAGAACTATTTATAGACTCCGTTAGCAACATGAGAAACCTAGACAAGATAGGGAAAATAATATGGGTTCTGGTGTCAAACAAACCTCCCAGACTTGTGCCATATCCTTGAGGCTTATTAGCTATGTGATCTTGTACAAATTGCTTGACTTCTTTGATTCCCATTTGTAAAATGGGTTTATGATGCCCCATACTGAGGGATGTTGTGAAGGTCAGAAGACTGTGTTTGCAAAGGCCTGCTGCATATCAGGCACTCAACAAATATCTGTGGGTTTAAATTTAAATTCAGCATTTTCCAGGCTCCAGTCTCACTCTTGTTAAAATAGCCTCAGGTGCTCATCTACCTAGGACATTTGCAGTTGGTGGGTGGAAGGTTGTGGGAAAGTGGGGAGAACTTGGATGATGTAATAGGACTTATTCTCATTATTTTTGCCAAGTTATAGGCTTTGAGGTAGTTGTGAGAATTGGGGTCTCAGCAGCCTGGGACATTGTGCTGTCTCTAACAAGATGCATTTTAGAAGGGATGGGAAAGATATTGACTTTGTACTTCACAAATTTAGGTGCAAACATGTGGCCCAGGATAGGAAAATGAAGGTGAGTATAATAGGAAAATGAAGATGAGCTTGGGCTGCATTACAAGAAGCATAAGCTTTGAAATGAGGGACTGAATCTCACTCTTCTTGCTCTGCTGGCCAGAACAGCCTGAAAACCTTCACACATTACAAGCTGGGGAGAGAGTGGGGTTTATCTTCAGAGGAGAGGAGATTGGATGGCAAAAGGAGTTAAGATCATATAGTTGAGGAGTGTTTTTAGGGAGTGGAGTGGTTTAGCCTAGAAAAAGAGACAATACAGTCGCTGTATGCAGTAATCTGGAAGCATGAGTTGGGGAAGTGGTCTAAAGGAGCAGAATTAACCATGATGGGTAGAAACTGCTGATACACAGCTTTTAGTTTCTCAGAGGGAAGAACCTTGACAATGGCAGCCACTATTGTGTCCTCTACCAAGTACGTTGGATTGCTTTATGTTTTCAACCCTCCCGCAACCTGGCCAAGCAGGAATTTTTTTTCTCCACTTTTCAGATGAAGAAACAGGCTTAAAGAGGGGAAGTGACTTGGCAAAGTCACGTGGATCAGAAGTAGTGGAGCCAAGAACAAAAGCTTAGGACTCAGAGGACTCTGCTCACTCCACTGTGTTGGGTTCTCTATCTACAAGCAGTGGAGCCTGAAGAAGGAATGAGTTGATTGGAAAGTAAAACATTCCCTGTCATTGAAGGTGACCACCTGTCAAAGATTCCATGGAAAAGACACAAGAAAAGCAATTTGGTAGATCCTTGGAGTTAGGATCTTAGACTCGAAAACCATACATTGGCTGAGCTTCGCTTGTTTGTTTGCTTATTTGCTTTTTGCTGTTTCATAGACCTACTGTAGTCTAAGTGTTTGGCATAGGGCCAGGTCCCTGTAATGACTGCCCAACAAATGACAGCTCTTAAAAAGGACTAGAGTCAACTATGATGGCCTCAAAAGTCCTCCCAGCCCTCAGATGCACAGGCAGTTAGTTGTCTCTTGGGGCAAGCCTTCCTTCCTCCATCCTTGAGCTTCCTTTTAGAATCAGCTTTGGCTTTAAGTCTCTGTCCCCAGACACTTGCCAATGACCAAGAGCTCATCTTTCAATCCCAAACTTGGTATGGAAGAATTCCATGCTGGGTTAAAGCCAGAATTTCCAAAAAGCTCAGACGAGGAACATCCATGGAAGTCACAGAGAACTTGCTTCTTGGAAAAGAAAGAGCATAACTTTGGATTTAAATCTGGCATCTCTCACTGCTTCATGGAACACTTTAGTAAGTCACTTAATATCTTTCAGCCTCAGTTCAAAGACCATTGAGTGGTATTATCAACACCCCACAAAGCTATGCAAAATCTAGAAGGCCACACACATACATATGACTGTGTACACGCTTAGGGCTATATGCATGCTCAGAAAGACTTGAAAAGACCCTAAGTTCTCACCTCTGTCTAAAGTTGAGGCACTGAGCAAGTAGAAAGTGAACGCTAAGAGAGAGTAGATTATTGTATTTATTTATTTATTTAGAGATTGGAGTCTTGCTCTGTCACCCAGGCTGGAGTGCAGTGGCATGATCTCAGCTCACTGCAACCTCTGCCTCCCAGTTTCAAGCGATTCTCCTGCCTCAGCCTCCAGAGTAGCTGGAATTATAGGCACCTGCCACTGCTCCCAGCTAATTTTTTTTATTTTTAGTGAAGATGGGGTTTCACTATGTTGGCCAGCCTGGTCTTGAACTCCTAACCACAAGTGATCCGCCCACCTCAGCCTCCCAAAGTGCTGGGATTACAGGTGTGAGACACCATGCCCAGCCAACTAGGGCACAGTTGTAAACAGCCCTGCTGTTGTTGAAGGTGAGCCCCGACACACAGAGCTCCCTGGCAAAGACTGAATGACTTACTGGCCACAGGTGTCCGAGGAAATTTCTGTCCAGTCACTAGCTGAACACTAAGCTGAGAAGAGACTTCCATGGCCACATGACAAAAAATGCAGACTTTGCATAATTACCTCATAAAAGTCATGAAACCTGATCATAAAAGCAAATAAAATGCAATAACAAAATTTGCGTGGAGAATCTGATTTTCAGAGTTGCCACATTATGTTATTTAAAATGTCCAGTTTCCCACCAAAATTATGGGTCATGAAAAGAAACAGAAACTAGGGCATCTACCCAGGAAAACAAAACACAACAGAAGAAGTCAATGTAAACTGTCCCTGAAGAAACCCAGATGTTGGATTTACCAGCTCTCAAATTTAAAAAACGTAACCTTCCATATTAAAAACTAGAAAAAGAAGAGCAAACGAAATCCAAAGCTAGCAGAAAGAAGAAAACAATAATGATTAAAGGAAAAATAAATAGAATAGAGAAAATAGAATAGAGAATATAGACACCATGGAGAAAATAGACAAAACGTAAGTTTGTTCTTTTAAAATATCAAGAAAGTTGACAAACATTAACTAGAATAATCAAGAAAAAAAGAAACAACCTCCAAATTACTAAAGTAAGAAACAAGAAATGACATTACTACTGACCTTACAGAAAGGGAATGGATTATAAGGAAATACCATAAGCAATAGTATAAATAGCTGACAGATAACATCATACGTAATAATGGAAGAGTACAGTCTTTCCCCATAAGATCAGGAACAAGATAAGACTGTCTGTTCTCAACACTTCTACTCAGCATTGTGCTGCTCCATTCAGGTCACTTAGGCAATGAAAGTAAATCTAAGTTATCCAGACTGGAAAGGAAGAAGTAAAACCATATTTGCAGATGACATGATCTTGTATATAAAAAACCCCATTTATTAGAGCTAATAAGTGAATCAGGCATGGTGACTCACACCTGTAATCCCAGCACTTTGGGAGGCTGAGGCAAAAGGATCTCTTGAGCTCAAGAGTTTGAGACCAGACTGGGCAACCTAGCGAGACTCCATCTCTATTTTTAAAAAATAAAGTTAAATTTTTAAAAGCCAATAAAAATAGATTTAACAAATGAGTTCAGCAAGGTTGCAGAATTTATAAGCTCAATATACAAAAATCAATTGTGTTCTATACACTGGAAATTTAAAATAAAGTTAACAATTCCATTTACAATAGTACCAAAAAGAATAAAATACTTAGGAATAAATTTAATAAAAGTATTGTAAGATTTGTACACTGAAAACTACAAAGCATCAATGAAAGAAATTAAAAAGGATTTAAGCATATAGAAGAAAAACACCTTATATTCATGGAATGGAAAACTTAATATTGTTAAGATGGCAATACTCCTTATTATGATGGTTAGTTTTAGGAGTCAACTTGACTGGATTAAGGAATACCTAAAAACCTGGAAAAACATCACTTCTGAGTGTTTCTCGAGGAACTTAGCATGTGATTCTGATTGAGAGAGGTGGGAAAGTAAGACCCACCCTCAATGTAGGTGGGCACTATCCAGTCAGCAGGGGCCCAGAGAGAACAGAAACAGAACAAAAGTGAATTTGTCCATCTATATGCTAGACCTGGGATACACTCTTCCTCTCCTGTCCTTGAATATCAGAACTCCAGGCTCCCTGCCCTTTGGACTTCAGGACTCATGTTAGGGGCTCCCTAGGTTCTCAGGGCTTCAGCCTCAGACTGAGAGTTACACCATCGGCTTCTCTGATGCTGGGGCCCTTGGACTTGGACTGAGCCCGGCGTCTCCAGCTTACAGACAGCCTGTGGTGGGACTTCTCAGCCTTCATAATCATGTGAGCTAATTCCTCTAATAAATCCCCTCTCATCTCTATCTCTCTACCTGTCTGTCTGTCTGTCTATCTATCTATCTATCTATCTACCTACCTACCTACTATCTAGTAATCTTTCTACCTATGTATCCTATTGGTTCTGGCTCTCTGGAGAACTCTGGCTAACACACTCCTCAAATTGTTTAGCAGATTAAACACAATCTCTATCAAAATATCACTGCCAGTTTTGTAGAAATTGACAAGCTGCTCCCAAAATTTATATCAAAATTCAAGGAACTAGAATACTCAAAAGAGTCCTGAGAAAGAGGAACTAAGTTGGAAGACTCACAATTCACAATTTTAATACTTATTATAAAGCTATAGTAATCAAAACTGTGTGGTACTGGCATAAGAATAGACATATAGACCAATAAAATAACATTGAGAGTTCAGAGACAAACACTTATACTCATGGTCAATTAATTTTCAACAAGGGTGTCAAGATAATTCAGTGAGGAAAGAATAGTCACTCACTGCATGGTGCTGGGACAACTGGATAGCCACATACAAAAAAATGAAGTTAGGCCCCTGGCTCATACCATATAAAAATCATTTCAAAATGAATTGAAGACCTAAATGTAAGAGATAAGACTATTAAACTCTTATTAGAAAACATGTGAGTAAATCTTCATGACCTTAGATCAGGCAATGTTTTTTAGATATGACACCAAATGCACACGCAACAAGAGAAAAAAAAATGGATAAATTGGACTCCATCAAAATGAGAAAGGTTTGCACTTCATAGGACACTATTAATAAGGTAAAAAGATAATCTTCAGAATGGGAGAATATAACTGTGAATCTTGTTTGTTTTGGGTTTTGTATCCAGGATATTTAAAGAACTCTTACAATGCAACAATAAAAGACAACCCAGTGTTTTAAAGGAGTAGATGATTTGAATAGACATGCCTTCAAGGAAGATACACAGATGACCAATAAGCACATGAAAAAATGCTCAACATCATTAGTCATCGGAAAATGTAAATCAAAACCACAATGACAAGCCACTTCATACCCGCAAGGATGGCTACAATAAAAAAGATGAATATTTGTAAGTGTCGGTGAGAATACGGAGAAATTGCAACCCTCATACATTGTTGGTGAGAAGGTAAAATGATGCAGCCACTACAGAAAACAGTTTGGGAGTTTCTCAAAAAGGCAGACATTGAGTTACCGTATTACCCTGCAATTCTACCCTAGGTTATCTACCCAAGAAAATGTAAAACATACGTTCATACAAAAAAAAAAATATATGTGCATGTTCATAGCACTATTCATAATAGCCCAAGGTGAAGGAATGCAAATATGTGATAACTGATGAATGGATAAATAAAATGTCATATGTCTGTATAATAGAATATTATATAGCCATAAAAAAGAATAAAAGATTGAAAGATACTACAACGTGTATGAATCTTGAAAACATTATGCTACGTAAAAGATATTTATCCCAAAATACCACATATTGTATGTGAAATGTTCAGAACAGGCTAATTTGGGAAGATATGAAGTAGTGGTTGCCAGGGACTGCGAGGAGGTAAGGGTGACTACAAAGCAGTATGGAATTTTATTTGGAGGTAATGAGGATGTTTTGGAATTAAACAGTGGTGATCATTGCATGACATTGTAAATATATGAAATCACTAAACTGTATACTTTAAAAAGATGACTATTATGGTATAAATTATATCTCAGTTTTATAATGCAACAATATAACAGAAGAATATTACTTGGCACACAAGTGATACACAGCAACTTTTTATTTTCTTGCTTTCTTATTCCACTGTGCTCCTTAAAAGTTCAGACTGGAATACTTGTCTCTGCACGTTCCTGCCAGAGACTCAGTTTATTGGACTGGCAATGCAAGTTTATAATTGTGTCCAGTCTCAATTCCCTGAAGGCCTGAGGTTTCCTTGGCCTCGGGCTCACTTTCATGATTTAGAGGCAAATCTCAGATTATCTGAGAAAGAAATCACTAAAAGGTTATGTGAATTTTCCCCACCCCTCAACTAGCTGGTTTGAAGATACTACACCCAAGGCAGGTGCAATGTGCCCAGGCCAGACCCAGAACCACACACATGCGTGGCCCCTGAGCTCCTGCATTCCACTGTCCTGGGTCTCTTTCTTCTTCTCCTTCCTACCTCCTCTTCCACCATCACTCTTGGCTCTGTCCAGAAGTGGTGTAAGTGGTGTGACCAGAAGCCAAATGATGCAGGGACGGACAGTGAGGTCCATGTCTTTGAAAATGTGTTTGCAGCAGTAAAAAAACACAAAAAACAAAAACAAACAAACAAAAAAAACTGCTACTGCAAACAAACTGCAACCACTCTCTAGCTCACTGGATGAGGAAGGAAGCATGTTATTCCATGTGGAAAAACACTTTCAGAGCCCCTGTTCTTCAGCAGTTTCAGATCTCAAGGCCTCATGAGGAAGGGGAGGGTAAGACATAAAGAGCTAATTTCTGGAGGTAAGAAAGTGGAAGGACAACTTCCTTGCTTGAGGTTACTTTCACTAGAGAGGCATTTTGTTTTCCATTAGAGGGCGTACATGCTGGAGTGGGTCTAAAGGGAAGGAAGAAAGAGATGGCAGAAGGGGCTCTGTTCTGAGGATAAACCCCATAATATGGGGTCAGGTTGGGGTTTACAGTGACCTCAAGAATGGAACCTGGTATTTAACAGTCAGCTGTTTTCTCCCCCCAGTGGTGATTCCTGAAACCTTCCTGATGTGAGTGACATCACTCAGCCTTGAGTTAGCTTTGAAATAGGAACGGCTCAGGAGGGAGGTGGGGTGAATGTTACATTCAGGTCTGGGTTACAGAAGTGCTCAGAGGTGAGAGGGAAAGCTCAGAATAGCCTTTCTGACTCAGAAATGAAAAAAGCCGCAAGGAGAGTGTAACACCATGGGAATCCAAGGGCATCCTGGAGGTGGCCGACTATTATCATTAGTGTGAATGGGGCCAGGAGTTATAGCAGACAGGAAAGGAAAGGCATCCCCAGAAGGCTGCAGGACTTGGGATCCCTAGAGCACTGTGGGGTACTGGGTTCTCCCAGAACTGCGGAGACTACCCAGGGAGAATTCAGTCTGCTGAGGGGAATGAGGGCATGCAGTAGGGGAGAAAGGGCACAGGCAGAAGCTTGGGAGCCTGGTTTGTGTGTTTAATGAGAGCATTGAACATCACTGTCACATGGTACAGCTTCAGTAGGTGCTGGCTACATTGGAACAGAGAAGCTAAGACTGCAGTGGTGAGGTGACATGCCAGGTGGGGCTGGGGTCACAGTCAAAGACTGGCAAAGTGGGAGGGAGGCCACCTGCTGAGGAGGATAAGAGGCATTCTTCTATCAGTGAGGGGCTAACTATGGGACTTCAGGGGTGCTAGATGTCAGGTGGGTGAAGGCCATTCAGTGTCAGGGCTCAGTTGCACATGATATGGATGGCACTTGGTGCCAGGCATGGGGAGAGGGCTTAGTCCCAAGCATGGACTCGTGCTCAGGATTGGGAAGATGAAGGCCAGTGATGGGGAGGACTTTGTGCCAAGAGAGGGAACATGGGTGCTAGAGAGAGGAGCTAAGTCCCAAGGATGCCTAAATATTGGGATGGGAGATTGGAAAATCAAACTTATGGGGGAGCTCAATGATAGTGGGGGATGACACTCAGGGCTGGGGATGGACTGGAACGGTTTTCCATGGGGGGCTCAGGACTCTTGTGACTTGACCTCACGCTCCACTTGATCTTCATCCGCCCATCCACTCCAATGGCCTCTCCTCCCTGGCTGAACTGCTTGTTAGGAGCAGATCCCTGTGTAAGGCAGGGCCAGGCTGCATGCAGGGACACGCAGGTGTAGGCAGGAAGCCTCTCGGGGCAGGGCAGCCCCCAGGCTGCAGCTCCTGACTGCTGACGCCACCTCTTCCCATTCCACGGCTGAGCTGGTGGCTAGCCAGGCTGGAGCAGAGAACAGTGGCAGAGAGCCCACAGCCTGGCCCTGCTGGGCTCCAGCCCAGCACACTTTCCCTTCTCCAGATGTACAGCAGCTCCAGGAGCTGGTGAAAGCAGGTGTGTCAGCTTAAGGCAGTGGGCCCTGTTCTCCTAATGTTGGACTTCCAGGTACTGTAGGTGGTGAAGCAGACTTCCAGCTGATGGAGTCTGCCATCAGCTCCAACGGGGTTGCAGCAACAGACCCTCAGTGGGAACAGAAAAGACTTTGAGACATCTCATCCAGCTTTACTTTTTACAAATAGAGAAATGGAGGCCATGAAATAATGTGCCTGAGGTCACTTAGGAAGTTGGTGGCATCCTGGCTGTACCTCCTCATCTTCTTACACAGTGCATGCCTCCCAAACATGATCATTTCAAATCATGCAATAGGATCAACAGGCTCTGCCTCTGCCATGCATTAACTGGGTGACTTTGAAAAGGCCGTTAACTTTCCCAAACCTCAGGGTCCTCATCTGGAATATGGACATAGTGCAGAGTGTTTCTAGCCCTATTAGACTTGGTAGGAGGTCCCCATCTCCAGATCTTATCCTCCACATGTATAACAAAGACCTTAGCCTTCTGAAACAGTCCCCAGGCACAATCAGACCCAGTGGGGCTCTCATGTGCTGCCAACATTCAAACAGGCACATCCATTTATGCTAGGCTCTGCCTCTGCTCTGAGAAGCCTGGTGGCATTCTGTTGGGGACCACTGGTACCACTGCTCTAGGTGTGCTGAATGCCATGGTGTGCAGCTGTCTCTGGGGAAGAGGGCATGCGTCTTCCCTCTTTCTGTGAGGCTTGTCCAGAGAAGCAGTGTCTAGGCAGTGTGGTTCTACCTCAAAGATTCACGGAATTCTTAGCAAAATGATTATTTTAGTTTTTATTTGGAATCCCCCAGGGGCTCATTATTCGTAGACCCTTAAGAGCTCAGTCAGAGATTTCTTGGAATGATAGACGCTAGACTCTGCTAAGTGTGTCAGAGAGGGTGATGCTCACCAGACCTCCGCCTGCTCCTTGACACCTCCCAGCTAGCCTTGCATTAGTTGGGGCCATGTGACTGGTTCCAGTCCATGGCTGGAAATGATGTTACTTCCTGTTAAAGCCCAGGAGACTTAGTTCTTTCTTGCCTTGACTCTGCGACTGGTGACATCGCAGATGCTGGGTCCCTGATGGAATATGAGAAACAGAGTCCTTGCTCAGTAATGTGCTTTGGATGAGTGAGAAAGGAACGTGTACATTGAAAACTGTTGAGGTTTGGGGATAGCCTGTTACTGCAGCACAACCTAGCCTATCCTGACCAATGCATCAAAGCAGTCTGCCTCCCCTAACCAAGGTGTTCGTGCTTAACTAATTTCACTGAGCCAGGTTTCTTCTTCACTTTAAATGTGGTCTTTTTAGAAGATGGCTCAGTGCTACAGCTACCTGCCTTCTGGTATACATTCTCCATGAGTTTGTCACAGGGAACCACACCCGTCAGAGCCTCAGTCAAACAAAGGCTAAGCTCTCCATCACTATAGTGCTATCACTCTCCTCCCTGCAGCCCCTGAGTCCAAAGCCTCTTCTCTCAATAACAGATTCTACCCTGGACTCTGACCTTCTGGGACTCTGAAAGCTGAAGAGTACAGAACTGTGTATGTGGAAGTTTTCCCTAAATTCTCATGAGCTGCTGGCTTTGTTTCCAGTCTTCTCCCACATAGACCTGATACCTCCCACCCTTTTCCCCACGCTGCCACCTCTTTCTGCAGTAGTTCCAACATGCATGACGGCACTGGCTAGCTCCGCAGGGTGGTGCTGCTTCTGTGCCATGCTGCTTTAGACAGGACTCTGCTTGCTTCTGGGGAATCTCTTTGGGGCTTGGCCTGGCCTGCGGGGTAGCAATTATCCTGTGCCTGACAAGATAAGCCCGATAAATCTGCAACCTAGGATAAATCTGCTCTTTGAGGAAAGAGCTGCAGGCAGTTTCCACTTGCTTTTAGGAGTGCTTTCTCTCCATCTATTCCAGGTCTTTCTGAGTGCCTCCAGTGTGGCAACAGGGTGTTCATGCCCTCCTTGCCTTTCAAGGAAGAGATGACGGAGATGTTTAGCATTGGCATCACTGCTGCCCTTCTCTAATGGATTCTGTCTCCTGAGGGCCACCGTGATTCCCACCAACTTCTTTTTTTTCTTTTTGAGACAGAGTCTCTCTCTGTCACCAGGCGCCAGGTTGGAGTACAGTGGCATGATCTCAGCTCACTGCAATCTCCACCTCCCGGGTTCAAGCAATTCTCCTGCCTCAGCCTCCCAAGTAGCTGGGACTATAGGTGTGCACCACCACACCCAGCTAATTTTTGCTTTTTTAGTAGAGACGGGGTTTCACCATGTTGGCCAGGATGGTCTCCATCTCGTGACCTCGTGATCCGCCCACCTCGGTCTCCCAAAGTGCTGGGATTACAGGCATGAGCCACTGCGCCCGGCCCTATCAACTTCTTAGAAGAATAAACACTATCAAGTATCCATTACTATAGCCTCTGAATTCACAAGCCAGGCATGGTCCCCAGCTTTCCATACTTCTAAAACTGAGAAGTCCTTTCTATTTGTTTAGAGACACTGGCTATTTTGAGCACAGGGCCATCTTTCAGGTAAGAGCCCTAAATGTTTTCCAACCTGATAGATAGCTCAGATGCAGTTAAATATGTCTTAGACTTAGCTTGGATTTTGCTCAACCTGTGATATAAAGGCAGTAGAGCATAGTGGTTAAGAAAATGAGCCTTCGTGTTAGGTTGTGGGAATTTGAACCTTAGCTTTGTTGGTTCCAGGTAACCTTGAGAAACATCTTTAACTTCAGTGTGTCTTATTTTAGTCATTTATAAACCAGAGACGATAATTGCACAGATCTTTCAGGGCCCTATGGAGGATTAGCTGTCATAACATAGGCTAAATACTAAGTAACTGCCACATGGGATATTTTCCACATGGACTAGATTCCTTCTTCTTGCCCCTGCAGGCTCCTCAGTTCCGTTCCTTTTGGCACAGGCTTGCCTATGTTAATTTCCTAGGAACTGACTTCTTGCCACTGTCTCTCTATGCACTTTAAATGGCTTCGAGCCATCATAAGCCATCAGTTTATAAGATACATTTAAAGCCTCTCATCTGAGCCCTCAAGACCTTCCACAATACGGCCTCAACCAACCCCTCCAGAAGTATTTTCAGCTGTTCTTCCCAAGACCTTCCCTCTGATCTAACTCGCCTCTCTGTTCTCTAAACCTCTCCACTCAGGCCAAGACTGTAACCTGACCTCTTTCTCCATCTCTTCAAGCCTTACTCACCCTGTAAGGCTCAGTGGAAGACCTCCCCTCCTGCAGGAAGTCCTCCCTGACTAGGCAGAAATTCTGTGCCATCCACACGGTAATCAGTCACCAGAAGAATTGTCTCCCTGTGGTTTTGCTTTTGCATACGATCTTCCCCTCAGTATGAGAGCTCTTTGAGGAAAGACTCTGTGTTTTCATAATTAATGTTTGGTATTCAGAGGTACTCAATAAAGAAGGCTGGCTGGCTAGATGAATGAAGCATCACGGTTCTTAGAAGACTCCTAAGAGCTGGACAGAGATGACAATAAATCTCTGAATGCCCCTGGGACCTCTCAGGGACACAGAGGAGGGAGAAGCTATTCTTTACTAACCCTGGGAGCTTGCATGGAACCATGGGAAATGGACCAGCACACTTTCTTTAACTGAGTGTGTGCCAAAGCCTCCTCCACCTTTCCCTCTAGGCTTGTCAAAGCAGTCACTTAGTAGCTAGTTTTGCAGTGAAGGATCAAGGTTCAGGGTCAGACCCTGAACTTCCAGTGGCAGCTCCAGCTTTTACTAATGATGTGACCTTTACAAGTTCATTAACCTCTCACCATCTCAGTGTTACTGCCTACCTTTAAAATGGGGATAATCAGGCTAGGTGCAATGGCTCACATCTGTAGCCCTAGCTACTCCGGAGGCTGAGATGGGAGGATCACTTGAGCCTGGAAGTTTGAGGCTGCAGTGACCTATGGTCACACCACTGCTCTCCAGACTGGGTGACAGAGTTACACAATGCTTCAAAAACACAATAAATTAATACAACAAAAATAAAATAAATAGGGATAACAACTGTTCCTCCCTTATCTAGTTGTAAAGATTAAATGAGCTAATGCAGATAAGCAGGTAGAACACTGCTGCAGCAAACACCAATGCATAACCTCTGTGTGGATCATTTTGCCCTATAGGTTTGGACAGGATGACATGGAAAGAAAAATCAGACTCAAACTCCATCGCTATCACTTCTAGATCCATGATTACAAACACGTTCTCCTTCTCTGAAGCTTTGTTTACTTGTCTTTACAACAAAGAAAATCATGCCCATGATAAAGGATGGGGGTAGAAATAAGATACTGCTTGTAAGCATGGATATTACATTAAATATAATTAAATATTGTCTATTAAGCATGGAGAACAGTGCCCATCATATATGGGGATCATGGGTATGTCCTCATTCTCTTCCATTTAAGTCTTCCTTTTCTGCCTGGCAGAGTGGCTGGGCTGAGATTGTGGTAACTGTAGGAAAGACAGGAGAAAAATGCAACTTGGTGTAGAGGTTGGTGTGGGTCTGCTGTCACCTGCTGGATTGAGTAGGTAAGACATTGCCAGGTGCTCTCTGCTGCCACCTTATGGCGAAAGAGGTTTCCGACAGACGAGCATATTTGGTCCTGCCTGTGTTCTGTTCCTCCTCTCACCCCTCCAACAATGCGTGCTCTCCCACCTTACCTTCTCTCAAACTCTACCTGGGGAGCACTTACCAAGTGCCAGATATTGTACAGACTGCGATTAAAAGATTAATGAGACAGAGGCTCTGGCATTGACAAGCAGTGCTCACTCTTTAAGGAACCTAAGAAATATGCGGGGAAGTTTATTATTTTTTAAAATCACATTTATTAGCATACAGTTTATTTTCATACAACAAAATGCATGCTCTTTAAATGTTTTGACAACTGTATACACACATGGAACCATTGCCCCAATCAAAATATTGAACATTTCTGTTATCCCAGAAAGTTTTCTCGTGACCCTTGTTAGTCAATCTCCACCACTTACTACCCCAGACAATCCTTGATCTGACTTCTCTTGCCATAGTTTGTTTTGCTCTTTCAAGGACTTTATATAAACGGAATTTTACAATATATACTCCTTTATGTCTAGCTTCTCTGGCACAACAAAGTGTTTTTGAGATTTAACCATACTTTTGTAGGTATCTGCAGTTTGTTTGCTTTTATTGTTGTGGTATTCAAATGAGTAAATATATAATTTATTTATCTATTCTCTTGACAGACTTTTGGACTGTTTCTAGATTTATGCTATGGTGCAAAAAACTGCAGGAACATTTGTGTATAAGTCTTTGGGTGAATTTTGTGAGTGCTTTGTGTGTTTTTTATTTATCTCAAATTTCTAGAAGTAAAATTGATGGGTCACAGGTAGACATATGTTTAACTGTGTAAAAAACTGACAAACTTTTTTCCAAAGTAATTACTGTCATTTACACACCCACTACAAGAATTCTGATTGTCTACATGCTCACCAGAGCTTGCTAGTTTTCTTTGTTTAACCTTTAGCTATTTTAATGTATGAAGTTATATCACATCGTGGTTTGAACTTGCAATTCGTTGATTAGCAATGCTGAACATTTTTTTCAGGTGCTTATTGATCATCTGTATGTCTTTTTGAGAAGTGGCTATTTGAGTTATTGCGCCATCTTTACTATTCACTTGTAAGAATTCCTTTTATATTTTGAATATAAGTCATTTGTCTTTTTTCCATTGTCTTTCTAGTTTCTTATTAGTGTCTTCAAAGGGCAGTTTTCAGTATTGTTAAGCCCCAATACTGAAACTTCTTTTTCTTGTCTTGTCTTTTTGCTAATTTTCCCTCCCTCCCTTTCTTTCCTTTTTCTGCCTTTCTTTCCCCTCCTTCCCTCCTTTATTTCTTCCCCTTCCTTTCTTCCTTTCCTCCTCCTCCTCCTTCTTCTTCTTTCTCCTTCCTTCCTTCCTCCCTCCCTCCCTCCCTCCTTTCTTTCTTTCTCTTTCTTTCTTTCTTTTTCTCTTTCTTTCTTTTGTTTCTTTCTTTCTCTTTCTTTCTTTCTTTCTTTCTTTCTTTCTTTCTTTCTTTCTTTCTTTCATCTTTCTGTCTTTCTGTCTTTCTCTTTCTTCTCCCTCTCCCTCTCCCTCTCCCTTTCCTCTCCTTAGTGTTTTTTGTGTCCTCTTCAGGAAATATTCATCTAACTAAGATTGCAAAGATACTCTTCTGTATTTTCCTTTAAAAACTCTATATGGTCATGTATCACTTAATGACAGAAATGCATTCTGAGAAATGTATTTTTAGGCAATTTCATCATTGTTCAAACATCGTAAGGTGTATTTACACAGACTTAGATGGTGTAGCCTACTACTGCACCCTATTGCTCCTAGTCTACAAACCATACAGCATGTTACTGTGCTGAATACTGTAGGCAACTATAACACGATGGTAAATTTTTATGTATATGAACATATCTAAACATAAAAAATACAGTAAAAATACAATATTATATTTTTATGGGACCGTTGTATATTGAATGCATGACTGTAATTGTGATTTAAATTTTTACTTAATGATGTACAGTGTAACGTAGGATATGAGGCTTTTTTTGGTTTTATTTTCAAATGGATATCCATTGGGCTAGCACCATTTATTGAAAAGACTATCTCTTTTTCATTGAGTTACCTTCAACTGAGGATACATATATGGGTCTATTTCTGAACTCCATTGTATTTCGTTGATATATTTGACTATGTCAATGCCACATTGTGTCTTGATTTCTGTAATTTTATAGTAATCCCTGAATCAAGTTGAAAGTTCTAACTTCTTTCTTCTTTCATAATTATTTTGACTCTCATAGGTCCTTTGCATTTTCAAATGAATTATATAGCTTGTCAATTTCTATAAAAAATCAGCTGGGGTTTTCCCTGTATTGCTTTGAACTGGTAAATAATTTTGACAGAATTGATATTTAAGCTTCTATTCCATGAACATTGTATAACTTTCCATTTACTTATGTTTTCTTTAATTTATCCTAAAGTTTTCAGTGTAAATGTCATGCACATATTTTGTAAAATTCATCCTTAAGAATTTTATGCCTTTGGATGCTATTGTAAATGATAGTCCTTTTTTTAATCATTTTTCATTTTAGTCACTAGTAAACATAATTACAATAGATTTTTGTATATTGATCTTATATGCTGAATCCTTGCTAAATTCCCTTATGAATTCTAGTATTTTAAAAGAAATTCCTTTAGGATTTTATACATTAAAGGTTTTGTTATTCATGAGCCAGGACAGCTTTATTTCTTTCTCTAAAAGTCTGCATACCTTTTATTTATTTATTTTGCCTTATTATGCTGCTTAGGATAGCCAGTGCACTATATTTTGGAAGCAGTTAGAGCAGATACCCTGTTTTGGTACCAGTCTTTGATAGAAAGTATTTGCTGTATTACTATTTTATATTTTGTTGCCTACAGATTTTAAAATAATTATTGACTTTTATCAGATTGAGAACATTCCTTTCTGTTCTTCGTTTATTGGTACATTTGTTTTCAATCATGGATTAATATTGAATTCATCAAATGATCTTTTCTGCATATTTGGGATAATTATTACATGGTTTTTCTCCTTTTCTTGCTTCATGTGGGGAATTATATTAATTTACTTTTAAATGTCAAAACATTTTTACATTTCTAGGATAAACCTTACTTAGTTGTGATATATTATCATTTTCATATATTGCTGATTCAATTCGCTTTTAATTTTCAAGAATTCTTGTGTCTATATTTATAAGTAATATTGGTCTATAATTTTCACTGCTTGTAGTCTTCTTGGCAAGCTTTGTTATGAAGGCCTTGCTGTACTTATGACATGAGTTAGGAAGTGTTTCCTTGTTCTTCCTTTTCTGAAAGAATTTGAGATATACTGTTATAGAATGGCAAGCCCTGGACTAGAAAGATTCTTAACCTTAGAAATTTGGACAATTATACTTTAGGATTTTGGTTTCTTACCTGTAAAGTATGGCTGCTATTGCCTACCCAGCATGATGTAGTGAAGAATAGATGAAATAATGTCTGAAAAACTGCCTAGCAGTGCTCTTAGTAGGCCCTTGACATATGGGAAGTATTTTGATAATTAGCATGACTAATACTACATCACTAAGGGGACTAGAAATCTAGCACAAGATGATTCTCAAGGTCCTTTCTGCTACAACATTCCAATACTTTTTTTTTTTTCAAAGAGCTTACTATTGAACAATTGCAGAGATTTAAGAATTGATTTTCACTGTTATCTTATGCAATCCTTCAGTAGCCTCCAGAGAGTGCCAGCATTGATCTAGTTCCTTTCTTTAACAGATGAGGAAACTGAGGTTGATGAGTTGGGCAATTTGCCAGCGGCAACATGGTGCATTGATTGCTATCATTAATTGTGAAGCCAGAGTTACAGGCAAGAGAACAAACTGAGGAGGTACCTGGGAGCAAGCTGAGAAGGTACCTGTTCTCCCAGTTTCATAGCCACCAAAAGATTATTCTTAGACTGCTTGGGGGAACCCCTCAGGAGAAGACACCTTTAAGAGTTTCCAACAAGAAAATTCAGGTCATGCAGTCAGCTGCTTTCTCAGCTCAGCTGCGGGAATGTAAACAAGATTCTAACCTCATTGAATCTTAGGTTTCCTGTCTGGAAATAGATGAGATCCACAATGGCCATTATTTATTGTGTGGTTGTCGTATGGCAGGCGCTGTACGGAAGAGTCACACACATATTTATTTAGTCTTCCCAACAATCCTGCAAGGTAAGTATACTAGCTACAGGTGAGAAAAGCGAGGCTCAAGGAAATTAAATAATTTATCTAAGGTCAAGAAAGATTCATATCCAAGATTGAAGCCCAGGAACAACGGACTCTTCTTTCTATGTTAAAACTGATCAAATTGTTAAATATATGCAGTTGATTGTAAGTCAGTCATGCCTCAATAAAGCTGTTTTTTTTTTAAAGCATCATCCAGAATCAGATATAAAAGTTAAAGAGAGGAACAACAGTAATTATATTCATGTGACTACATGTGTACTAAAAATCATCCAGTTGTACGTTTAGGATTTGAGAATTTTAATGCAAGTAAAATATGCCCGAATAAACTGCTACTACTCAAAAAAACATACAGAAAAAGTAATTAAACCTAAACTTATAATTCTCAAATGTCACCTGGATCTCTTATTGGCAGAAAAATAACACTAGACTGCATCAAAAGTAAATCATTCTCTCAACTCCTGCTCAGCCTTAAAATGCATTTTTTCTTATTACAAAAGCAATGAATGTTCATTGTAGGAAAATTAGAAAATATAGATGAGCAAAAATATTTTAAAAATACAGCCATGTCTCTGATACAACAACATTTTAGACTTTGGTGTATTTGTTTTTACTACTTTTTAGTAGCTAGATGTTTATATTTAGATGTAGATATACATCTAAATATATACATCTGTATATATGCACATATCACACATGTAAATGAGTGTGTTCCACATATATAAAATATAAATACTTTTATGAAATATAAAAATAAATATAAAATCAAAAATGCAAAAATATGACCATGACTCTGATACACTTTACACTTTGGTGTATTTCTTTTTACTATTTTTTAAACTATTTTTTGTTTATTTAGATGGGTATATACATCTATATATACACACACCATGCATATATATATGTGTGTGTGTATGTGTGTGTCTATATAATTGTATAGTACTGGGGAGTTTTAAAATGTCTCTTATCCTAGAAATTCTTTTATAATCTACTTTTAACAGTTATGGAATATTGGAATATACCATGAAAGGCTTACTATGCCAATCAATGAATGGTCATCTATTAGAATAAGAGTTTTAAAATTGAGTTCCATGATGCCTTGGGGTTCTTGGGAGGTGCCTCAGGTGTTGTGGACCAGAGTAGGGGAGAATATGAAGGTCAGGTGAAAGGCAGAAAGAGGGCAGGCAGCTGGGGTATCTGTCACTCTTACTCAACAGAGCTCCTTTATTTGTTCAAAGATTCAGTTCTCATGTAACAGATTAGTTAAAAAGGAATTCTATCACCAAAAATAAAATAAAAAAGGAAATCAAAATCTATAACATTATTCTCATTTCTTTTCAGAATAAAAATAGCTGTATTGTTTTATACTTGTAAAAGTAACAGGTACACATTTTTTAAGATTCAAATAATCCAAAAAAATAGAATAAAACATTGAAAGTCACACATTAATCTCATTACTCCTTAGACATTTTGTAGTGTATGTGTGTATCAAAACATACTGTACATGTATCGTGTCCTTGCTTTTTTCCTTAACACAGCCCATTTTCCCATGTCACTAGTTGACTTTTAAAACATGGCTCTTGATGGTTTACTATTTGTGTTATTTTATTAAGCCTGTTAATAGAAAAAAAATACAAGTCAAGCTTCAAATTTAAGGATAATTGGGTTTTCTTTTATAAAATGTGTAACTTTAATACATCGAATATTCATGTAAACGTTGCAAATGGAACATTCTGCATGTAAATGACTCCCCCAGGTTTTATTTATTTATTTTTGAGATGAAGTTTCATTCTTGTCTCCAGGCTGGAGTGCAGTGGCACGATCTCAGCTAACTGCAGCCTCCGACTCCTGGGTTTAAGTGATTATCCTGCCTCTGCCTCTCGAGTAGCTGGGATTACAGGCACCTGCCACCACACTGGCTAATTTTCGTATTTTTAGTAGAGACAGGGTTTTGCGTGAGCCACTGTGCCTGGCCTTTTCCAGGTTTTAAAAGTCCCAGGGTGGTGGATCGTCATGCCCAGACGGGCTTCTCAACTTTTCCACTGAAATGTCCCTAATGGCAAAGGAGGATGTGAACCTGAATCCCCAAAGGTCTGGAGGAAGTTCTGGTGGCCTCTTCTAGACCCTAATGGTCTTTGGCATTTTTTGTCCTTAAATTTAATTTTTCCATCCCATGACTATTTAACTCGTGTCTTCTTCTCATACATTTAGTTAGTTTCAACTTTTTTTATTATCATAAGCAGCACTGGAATGTATCTTTTTTTAACATAATTCTTTGTATCTCCAGTTATTTCATTGGAGATACATTCTAGATGTGAAATTATGAGGCCAGCTAGTATAGATATTTTATGGCTTTTTAAAATATATGCCAAATTATCTTTCAGAAAGAAAGTACTAATCAATAATCTCATCATTTTATCTCACTCTCACCAATATTGGATGGCATTGTAAAAAATGCCATTGATGTATGAAAAATGCTATCCTTATTAATATTTCTTTACTAGCTGAGATGAAAGAATTTCACGAGTTTGTTAGATATTTTTGTGTCTTACTTTGTAGGATGTACGCTTTAATACTTTGTACATATTTCTATTTGGAGGACACTTATTTTATTATTAATATTAATAATGTTGTTTAGCAAGAGCTCTTTATGGCTGGGCACGGTGGCTCAGGCCTGTAATTCCAGCACTTTGGGAGGCTGAGGCGGGCAGATCACCTGAGGTCAGGAGTTTGAGACCAACCTGACCAACACAGTGAAACCCCGTTTCTACTGAAAATGCAAAATTAGCCAGGCGTGGTGATGTGTGCCTGTAATCTCAGCTACTTGGGAGGCTGAGGCAGGAGAATCACTTGAACCTGGGAGGTGGAGGTTGCAGTGAGCTGAGATCGCACCATTGTACTTCAGCCTGGGCAAAAACAGCAAAACTCCATCTGAAAGCAAGCAAGAGCATTTTATGCTTAAAGGACAGCAATCTTTTGTCATAAGTGATCTTACGTTCCAATCTTTAATTTACATTTTATTTCCACTTATAACACTTTATCTTTGTAGTGTTTTTTGTTCTTTTTTTTTTTTCTTTTTTTTTTTGAAAGAGTCTCACTCTGTTGCCAGGCTGGAGTGCAGTGGCGCGATCTCGGCTCACTGCAACCTCTGCCTCCTGGGTTCAAGCGATTCTCCTGCCTTAGCCTCCCAAGTAGCTGGGATTACAGGTGCATACCACCACGCCCAGCTAATTTCTTTTATATTCTAGTAAAGACGGGGTTTCACCGTGTTGCTCAGGCTAGTCTCTAACTCCTGCGCTCAGGCAATCTGCCTGTCTCGGCCTCCCAAATCGCTAGGGTTACAGGTGTGAGCCACCATGCCTGACCATCTTTGTAGTTTTTAAAAATATCTTTCTATGTCGAGAAAGCCATTCCTCATCTCTCATTTCTGAGATGACCAAATGGCCACCTTCCAATATCATCAATAAATTACCTGCATTTTCCTCTTACTGCTTTATGGTTTCATGTTTATATAAATATTTTAATATAAACAAATAGAAGTTTAAAGACAGACAATGTACATCTAAGTTAAATTCACTAGGACTTTTTTTCTTTTCTTTCTTTTTTTTTCTTTTTCTTTTTCTTTTTTTGACAGAGAATCTCACCCAGGCTGGAGTGCAGTGGCACTATCTCAGCTTATTGCAACTTCTACCTCCTGGGTTCATGCGATTCTCCTGCCTCAGCCTCCCAAGTAGCTGGGACTATAGGCACATGCCACTACGCCCCACTAATTTTTGTATTTTCAGTAGAGATGGGGGTTTCTTCATGTTGCCTATGCTGGTCTCAAACTTCTGACCCCAAGTGATCCATCTGCCTCAGCCTCCCAACGTGCTGGAATTACAGGCATAAGCCACCACCCCTGGCCTGGACATTATTTCAGTATATGGTTTAAGGAAGGTCTTTTTTTTTTCCTTCTAACTAATTACTAAATTTGTCCTAACACTGTTGTTGATGAAGTCTCTTTTTTCTTGCTGATCCCAAATTTCATCTTAATTCATATTCTTAATTCTTAAATCTACCAAGGTATTTTTCTTGGTTTTCCATTATGTTCCCTGGATCTATATTCCTAGTCTTGTGCCAACACCACACTTTTACATTATTGTAGTTTTATATGTTTTAATATTTGTTTCTTTACATAAATATTTTAAAAAATGTTTTAAATGTTTTTTGAAGTGTAATATATATAGGAAGAGTCCACTTTCATAAGTGAATGGCCCAATAAATTTTCACAAACTGACTGTGTCTGCCTGATAACAACCAAATCATGAAACCGAGCTTTACCAGAACCCCGAAGCACCATCCAATCCAACCGTTAAGCTGTCTTTCTTCCAGCTGCTGCCCACTCCAAGGGTGAGCACTGTCTTGACTTTGATCAAGATTGGCTTTGCCTATTGCTGGACTTTATGTAGTAAGAACCATATGGCTTCTCCTTTGTATTTGTCTTCTTCCATTCAACTTTAGGTTTTTGAGAGTCATCCATATTGTTGAGTATGGTTTAAAATTGTCCATGCCCATTGCTGTATAATATTTCTTTGTGTAGATATGCCATGATTTATTCATTCATTCTACTATTGATTTGTCTTTGGGTAGTTTCCAGGCTTGGAACTACTACAAATAATGCTGCTATGAATGTGCTAGAGAACATATGCATGCAATTCGTTGGTGAGCATATGTATGCACTTCTGCTCAGTCTATTCCTGGGAGTAGAATTACTGGGTCACACAGTATGTATGTGTTCTTTATAGCAGATACTCACAGATAGCTTTCCAGAGTGGTTGTAGTAATTTACAATCCCATTAGCAGTATATAAGAATTCCAGTTGCCTACACCATGCCTAAGTTTATTTTTGTGTTTCTTGTAGAGATAGAGTCTTGATATGTTTCTTAGGCTGGTCTGGAACTCCTGGGGCTCAGGTGATCCACCCGCCTCCACCTCTCAAAGTGCTGGGATTACAGGCAAGAGCCACCATGCCCAGTCTCTATTCTGTCTCATTTATGAGTTTACCTATTCTTGTGCAAATACCACAATGCCTTAATTACTAAAACTTTAAAATAGATCTGACTTACTGGTAATACAAGTCCTGTAGCTTTATTCTTCTTCAAGATTCCCTTGGCTATTCCTGGGTCTTGGATTTTTATATGAATTTTAGTATAAGATTATCAATTAACACACAAATCCCTGCTGTGATTTTACTGAGATTGTGATAATCTGTTTTTGATCTTCCAAATTAACTTCATTCTGTCAAGAATTAATTTTTAAAATCTCCTTGGATTTTGTATTCAGATTTTATTAATTCCATAATTTAATTTGTGGTATATTGAATTCTTTTTTGTTATTTCATGACTATGGACATTGATTTTCTTTACCAGACCGTCAGAAACTGTTGAAAAAGTTCTCAATCACCTAATTATTTTGCTTTATGCATCTTTTTCTGGAACCTGTGGTCAAATAGCACTTATGTGTTTCCTGGATATACCTCATAAACTCTTGCAAAATGATCTTATCAAATATTTTTCTCAAATATTCTGGCATGGGTGATCCTTGGCTCTTCCCTTCATTCAAGTGTTTGAGTATTTATTAATTCACCGAGGAGAGCCACTAGTATGTATAGTCTAGTCTTAGATAGGTATTGATGCCTATTACGCATTGTACCATCTATTAAATATTTAGGTATCTTCCTTTTCTTTAGAAAGCTTTCAGTCCAATGAAGACAATGATTGGAAAACCAACTATCTAAAATGTTGTCTCTTAAGTGCTAGAGATTTAGAGCCACCGGAGGGCTTAACTCTAGCCGAGAACCTACCTTGAGGTTGATAATTCTAGTGAAGTTGGCGGTTGGGCTGTGTCTTGACACATGAGCAGGCGTAGAGTCCACGACTCGAGGAGGAAGTATGGAGCATTCTGGGTAAGAAGAAAAAAAGACATGAAAGCATGGAAATTCATTCATCTCTGAGAAGTATGGATGCAAGTTCAGTAAAGCTGAGAGATAAGAGGTGGAATGAGAGACAGGTGAAGCTGAACATATAGGTAAAGGTCAGATTATGAATGGCTTTTTAATATCAGCTGGTGATTTTTTTTTTACTTTACTATTTAAGGTAGTTAGTTTAAGAGAGTGTCATGATCAGATTTGTATTTAACAAATTTTACTCTAATAGCCCAGAGGAGGGAGGACCATAGTGTGCAGAGGCAGTTAGGAGGTTACTGCTATGGTCCAGCTAAGAGATAAGAGCCTGGGCAAAGCCATTGAGAATGGGGGTGGTGATTGGAAATTATTCCAGAGGTGAAATCTATGTGACTTGGTGACTGGGTGCATGTAGATGGAGAAGGCATCCTGGATGTCATGAGATGTCACTTGCTAAGCTCCAAATTGTCACCTCTGGGTCATTGGGTTGAATAGAGCAGCTATTCTGAAAGTATGCCAGTGTGTATCATTGATTGGCAGCTGTGTGAAAAGGCACAGCAAAATGCTGCTTTATTCTCCTTCTCAGAATAACCAATTCTTGCCACACGATTTCATTGTACAGGATTTGTAGGTTCTTTTGTGCCTTATCCATCTGTATATTTACTGCTGGTCTCCCGGGAAGAGAGAAGACAGGTTATTTCAGAAAAACAAACCCAAAGCAAAAACATTCCCTCTACACGGCTGCTCTGAAATTAGATTAGTTTGTCAGATTAGATTGGAAAGGAATCTTAAATCATTTAGTACAAACTGCTCATTTTGTAGATGAGGAGGCTACGTCCAAGAGAGGAAAGATGATTTGTTATCCAGTAAGTGGAACCATGGGCTGTATCTGAAAATAGTGAGAAACAGTAGATCATCATGGTTAAAAGTAAGGAATCAGATAGCTCTGGGCTCTGCCGCTTACCAGATGTGCAATCTGGAGGGTGTTATTTAAGTTTATCTGAACACCAGTGTACTTGACAACAAAATGGAGTTGTTGCAAGAATTAAATGAAAAGATTGCGTGTTCAGAGGGATGCATGTGAGAGCTCAATGCACGTTGGTTATGATGACAATGAAGATGCTGTGAATGATGATAAAGACGATGAGGAGGAGGATGATGTAATTGAAGGAGCCTGAGCTTTGCCATCAGTAAAGCTGAGTTAAAATGGCTATTACTAGTTGTGTGACCTTGTTAGAATGATCTAACTTCCATAACTATCAATTGAGTTATACATAACATAGAGATAAGAATCTTGATCTTGGACTATTTTGAGAATAAAGCAAAATAAGATGTATATTTAAGGTGTCTAGCACAGTGCCTGGCACAAAGAAAACAGTCCGTTGAAATCTACTTTCCATCCCTGAATCCAGACTTCTTTTTCATCTCCTTTTTCTCCTTCCCTTTCTCTCTCTTCTTCTCCTTCATCCTTTTCTAATAAAATTGTTTTTATTAATACACTTTATTTCTTAGAGCAGTTTTGATTTCACAGCAAAATTGAGTGGAATACAGACTTCTCATATAACCCTGCCCCACCTGCACAGCTTCTTCCATTAACATCCCCCACCAAAAGGGGCACATTTGTTACAACTGAGGAACCTACATTGACACATCATTATCACCCAAAGCTCATGTGAGGGCTCACTCTGGGTGTTGTACATTCTATGTGTTTAGACAAGTGTATAATGACATCTATCTATGATTATAGTATCATGCAGAATAGTTTAACTGGCCTACAACTCTTCTGTGTTCTGCCAGTTAATCTCTCCCACTTACTAATCTTTGACAGCCACTGATTTTCTTACTGTCTCCATAAGTTTGCCTTTTCCAGATGTCATATAGTTGGAATCATACAGGATATAGCCTTTTCAGACTGGCTTCTTTTACTTAGTAATGTGCATTTAAATTTTCTCCAAGTTTCTTCATGGCTCATTTATTTTTAGCGCTGAATAATATTCCATTGTCTCATGTATGGTAGTTTATTTATTCATTCACTGACTAAAGGACATCTTAGTTGCTTCCAAGTTTTGGCAATTATGAATAAAGCCACTATAAATAAAAGTGTGCAGGGTTTTTTTTGTTTTTTGTTTTTGTTTTTTTTTGTAGACATAAGTTTTCAACTCCTTTGGGTAAATACCAAGGAGCATGATTGCTACATATTATGGTAAGAGTATATTTAATTTTGTTAAAAAAAAAACCCACCAACTGTCTTCCAAAGTGGCTGTACCATTTTGCACCAACACCAACAACGAATGACAGTCCCTGTTGCTTCACATGCTAGCCAGCATTTGTGGTGTTTTGCAGTTTGGTCATTCTATTAAGTGTGCAGTGTATGGCACTGTTGTTTTCATTTGTATTTCTCTGATGGCATATGATGTGGAACATCTTTTTATGTAATTATTTGCCATCTGAATATCTTCGGTGGGGTTTCTGTTAAAGTCTTTGTCCCATTTTTTAAGAATCAGGTTTGTTTTCTTTTTGTTGAGTTGTAAGTGTTCTTTGTATATTTTGGATAAGAGTCCTTTATCAAATAGATATGCCTTTTGCAATTATCTTCTTCCAGGATGTGACCAGGAACACCACAATGTTCTCTTGACCGTGTCTTTTGCAGAGCAAACATTTTTAATTTTAATGGTCCAACTTAACAATTCTTTTTTTTTTCTGGATTATGCCTTGGGTATTGTATCTAAAATTATCTCCAAACTCAAGGTCGTCTAGATTTTCTCCTGTTATTGTCTAGGAGTTTTGTCATTCTGCATTTTATACTTAGATCTGTGATCCACTTAATTTTGAGTAAAGATGTAAGGTCTGTGTCTACATTCGTGTTTTTTTTTCTTTTCTGCATGTGCATTTTCAGTTGTTCCAGTCCTATTTGTTGGAAAGACTTTTTTTTCCTTCATTTTATTGCTTTTGCTCCGTTGTCAAAGATCAGTAGACTACATTTTTGTAGGTCTATTTTCTGGGCTCTCTATTCTGTTCCATGGATCCATTTGTCTATTTCTTCCTTAGTACCAGGCAGTCTTGATTATTGTAGTTTGATGGTAAGTCTTAAAATCAGGTAGTAGTCTCCAACCTTGTTCTCCTTCAATATTGTACAACCTTATTTTTTATCTTTATGCTATATTGTCATTTATTCATTATCTGGAAATCTAAAAATATGTATCACCATCATTAATCCTGAAGCTACTCTTCTCCATTCCACATGAATTTGCTCTCTACAATGTATGTCCACCTGTCTTGTAGCTTGTAGATGATGCCAGACACTGCCACTCCACTCAGAGAATCCCTGGGTATCAACTTCCAGACAAGGACAGTTGCCCCGGGGAAATCCTCACCCTTCAGAAACTGGAGGCAGTAAGTGTGGTCTCCCCTGGTTCTCACATCTCCACCCAGGCTGCACTTGGCAGATATAATTAGTAATTTGTTGTTTGGAGACATTTGCTAGTTCCCTTGATTTAGCAATCAAAACAATATTTTATCTTTTTAGTTGTTTTATTTTTGGTGGGGTCCTAGGAATAAGAGTGGAATGAAACTCTTCTAGGCCCCTTTTACTGAGCCAGGCTCATTTTCTTCAGCTACTACAAAAAAAAAAAAAAAAAAAAAGACCTAAATAGCCCTATACTCAGGGATCTTTTGTAAAAGCGACAGGTCTCCTGGCTGTAATGCAGACAGACCAGCTTGACAGCTCACTGTGGCTGAACATGACTGAAAATCAGGTCAGGATTGTCACCCGAGGAGAACAAAAAGGTCGGTAAGCAGTAAGGAAAATGTCCCTGTTGGTTGTAGATGGCGGCGCATCACAGAACTGGCAAGTCCCCGCCTAGGGTGGGGGGATGGGGGGGTCCATCTTTTCTGGAACTGCAACATCCCATCTGTTTGCTTTTATGCCTTAATATCCCCAAAGTCACTCTCACCAAATGCTACAGAGCACATATTTATTGTTTTAATTAAAGTGAATAGGTTCGAGGATTTTAAAAGAGAACTTTGAAGCTATCTAAAGGGATTCCAAAATCAGAGACGGGAAAGCTTACACCACAAAGCATTAGCGTGACATAGCTCATCCCAGGCTCCCTGGTTTAGGCGTGAGAAGAGCACTGAGGTTACCTCAAAGGACAGTTCAGGGAGGGAGGAATGGCAATGGGTCTGGCCAAATTGCTTGCAATTTTTTATTCTTTTAGGAAAAAAAGAGGAGAAACGGAGCAAAGAAGAAGAAAGGAAAAAACGAAACAAGAAACACTGAGGCTCATGCCTTTCTTTTGTTTCCCAAAAGATTCCATTAGAGTCAATATGTCATTCTGAATGCACCTGGATATAGTGTAGATTTAGATAACTCTCTCCTCCAGTTCTGACCTTTATTATGACTGCAAAACTTCTGTGTGTGAGGGATAAATAATGCATGCTCTCAGCCAAGAAGGGAGAGAAGACCCAAGGAAAAATTGCAGAGTGGAATAAGCAACATCTTTTTCTCTAGTATATTTTTTTTATTTCTGACCTACTTCCTCCTACCTCCAACTCTACCCCTTGCCCTCTCTTCTCCAACAACCAGGACCTGAAAACCTGGAAGCAGAGTGTGGGAGAGCATAGGTGTGGGAGAGCATAGGTTTGGGAGTCAAAGCTGCATTTAAAATACTCACAGCTATGACGTGTCAGTTGTGTGATCCGAGGCTAGTCCCTTCTCTTCTCGCTGCCTTGATCTTTGTAAAATGAGGATACCCATCTTAGCATGCTCAGTATGAAAGGCTTTGGAAGGACAGTAAATGAAGATGTATGCACATGAACCTTTTCCACTGCTCCATAGGGAGCAGACAGAACGGAGAAACGAAGTCTTTTCTGATCAGTTGTGGGCCTGGCACATTGTAGGGGTGAGATATAGTGGGAAGAGTCACTTCTCAGTGAGCCTAGAATTACTCCAGAGAGGTAGGAGAGAGCCCAGAAACTAGTCAGATGCCCCAGTCTTGCTTCAGTGGCAGCAAAGGGAACAAAGGCTTGACAGTCACCTGTGGGTGAGGGGCTTGGGTTTTTGTTTTTTGCTTTTAAACCATGTTGAGAAGCCAGAAACCCTCTGCTTCCTCCAGTTATAACAAACTGATAAAGACACAGCATTGAACTCTAAACTCAAGTCTTAAATTGAAATTAAAGTCGAATGTCACAGAAGAATAATTGTCTGTCTACATGTGTGTTTGTTTCTTATTCGTGCCTCTATTTGGCTGAAGACTGTTTTCCAGCTGGTGGTTTAAATAAGGCCCCAAGCGCTTGACCCTGAAACGTTAGTATTAGGAAGTGAGGTGGGAAAGGAAATGACAGTAGGGCAAAAAATTCAGCTTGACTAAATGTCTGTGGCAGGAAGTTGTAAGCAACAACAGAAATAAAGTTTGGGGATTGTTTGCTCATTTGTACATTGCCTCTGACTCCCCAGTTACACATACACCTAATTAAGAGTTGGACAGTTAGGCAAACAGTTTAAATGTATGATTAGGGAGATTGGGATTAACACACAGTATAGAAAGAGGCACGTCTAGTCTTTAGAAAATCGTAGGAAGGAGTATCCCTGCAATGTGTCTTTTGGAACCCAAGCCCCTGCTGCTCTGCAGGCATTTCTGAAACTTTCTGATGCTGCTTCAGCTTCCTGTGTCTTTTCACTGTCTCTAGGAAATTAAATGTCAGAGATGGAAGAGATCTTCATGGAGGCAAAATCCAAGGTCTGAGAAAGGGAACGAGCTGTTTGAGGACACAGAGCGGACGTCCCAGGGCTAGTCATGCCTTCAGATGCCCAGTTGCTCTGTACCCTCTCCTCACATCTGCCCCCACCCTCCCACCTTGGCTGTCTTTCCTATCTTGTCCCAACATTTTCAGTGCTTCTGCTCTATTGGTGCCCAGCTTATCCACTCTCCTCCCCATTTTCCTCCTAGACTTTCCTTTACCCCCTTGTAAAACTAGTCTTCAGAGCCTCAATTTCCTATTAGGTTGATAGGCCTGGGAAGAAAATACCTGCCTGCTCCTGCCCTTATGAGCCATGTGTGGCTAAATGAGACCATCCTTCATAAGGACGGGAGCAGGTAGGTATTTCTGATTGACCTCAATGCTGGTCCTCACCATACCTGCTCTTTAATCTCTGGGAAAATGTGAGTGTCGAGCTCCTCTCTGGACTCTGTTCATGCCCTGTCGTGGATGCACCCATGTAAATTTGCTACAGACAACCAGCTTACATGGGTGCATCACAGAAGAAATCTTTTTGGGTAATCACAGAAGAAACTTTCTTTCTTTCTTTCTTTCTTTCTTTCTTTCTTTCTTTCTTTCTTTCTTTCTTTCTCTTTCTTTCCTTCTTTCTTTCTTTCTTTCTTTCTTTCTTTCTTTCTTTCTTTCTTTCTGTCTTTCTCTTTCTTTCTTTCTCTTTGTTTCTGTCTTTCTTTCTCTTTCTTTCTGTCTTTATTTCTCTTTCTTTCTTTCTCTTTCTTTCTCTTTCTCTCTTTCTTTCTTTTTCTTTCCTGTTCCAGTTTTACTGGGTGTTTCAGAATTATAATCTCACAAAAGGAATCCAGATGAAAGAAGGGAGCTGAGTTGCTGTGCACAGTAGAGCTGTGGCACTGCTGGGCAAAAAGAGGCAACCAGCTTGCCAGGGTGAGGATGTTGAAAGCCTCAGTGCTGTTCCTGTAACCCAGAGAAATCCTTGACTCTGGATGCAAAGGGTAATTGGAAAACTTGCTCAGGAATTGCTTCAGGAATCTGCACAATCAGCTTCTTCCATTCTTACTTCCTATTAGATCCATCCTTGCCATTTCCATGGCAACTGGGAAGCTGCATGGGTGTCATTGAACCATTGCTTGAGGAGAGATGGGAGGGCAATCAGGTGGGGCAGGTAGGTGCAGAGGCTGAGAACTGTAAACCTTCCCATTTCATCCTTACTTGTGGTTTTAACAGAGCTGGCCCCAAAAGCAGATGGAGGAATGTAAGGATCATTATTCATTTTGTGACCTTAAGGCCCCAGACGCCCATCTGAAGTCATAAAGATGTGTGATGCAACTAGAGATTGGCACTAGAAAGATCCTGTGGCCCTTCTTCCTATCGTAGGCTTGGCTACCCTCTTCTCTGCCCACCTTTTTCTTCCTTTGCCTTCTTCTCCAAGCCTCTGGCAGAGCACAAGCTTAGGACCAGAGTCAGGGAAAAGGCATACCTTTCTTTTGCTGGGGGCTGGCTGGCTTCTGGGAGATGGAAACTACAATACAGAGGTTGCTTTCTGGCTATGGGATCGTGACTGTCAGTTTCTTCATCAGTGAAGTAGAAATTATGATGATGCCTCCTACATAACTGAGGCTGCTATGAAGGTTAAGCAGGTTCATATATGTGTGACACTTCGTGCCTGTCATGTAGATGGTCCTATAGAAGCAGGGTGACTTTATATCCAGATGCGTCTAGGATAGTCCGATTTTTTTCCAGTGTGATTGTAGAGTGGCTCCCTTTACATCTCCAAAGTATTTAAGGTTTGGATGCCAATTATGCTGTTGCCCTGTAAATAATGTTAGCTGTTTTACTATGGGCAGTGATCCAGCATATTAAGACTTACAGGGTGAACGGACACAAGCAACAAAGCGAGGCAAGCAAGAGCCTGGCTTCAGAGCATCTGCAATCAATGCATTCAGGTTTAACTGCGCTTATCCTGGAAGAGAAGAAAACCCTGTAACACTGAAGTTTTGCCCTTCCCCACCCACTCCCAATCCTTGGTAAAATGTACCAAGAACCAGTAAGGGGACAGCCCCACCAGGGTCCCATTCAGTGACGCACATTCAGAAGGCAAGGGTCGAGAGCCCGCACAGGAGTTGCTTTCTTCTCTGCTGTAGGTCAGATAAGTAGGATCAGGGTGCTGGGTCACCAAAGAAGCAGCAGAGCTGTGAGTTCCCAGGTACACAATAACTATCTAGAGATGACCACAGATGCCACCTTTTTCCCTGGGAGAAAGGCTGGGGTCACTCTTGGCAGAACATTAGTAGCAGGCTCAAAGCTCGACTGGAAGGTAGGTCCTTGTGTACTTCATATTATCTATCTATCTATCTATCTGTCTAACCATCCATCCATCCTATCTATCTATCCATCCCATTTATCTATCCATCCATCCATCCATCCTATCCATCCATCCATCCTATCTATCCATCCTATCATCTATCTATCTCTCTCTCTCTCATCTATGTATGTATCTATCTATCATCTATCTATCTCTCTCTCTCTCTCTATCTCTCTATGTATGTATGTATCTATCTATCATCTATCTATCTATCTATCTATCTATCTATCTATCTATCTCTCTGTCTCTCTATCTATGTATGTATCTATCTATCTATCATCTATCTATCTATCTATCCATCCATCCATCCATCCATCCGTCTATCTTGCCATCAATACAATGACTGCTTCTCATGTAACACCCTAGATCCTGGAGTCAAATCCAGGTCTTCACTAACCAGCTGTGTAACCCTGAGCAAGTTCCTTATCTTCTCCACATTTCAGTTTTCTCTTCTGTAAAGTGAGGATGACAACCGTATCGACGTCATGCATTGGTCTGAGAATTTCACTCCCTTCATGTGCTACTCGTAGCATGTGCTTGGTGCACAGTGAGCACTATAGTAACTATTGCTGTTGTTAACACATTATTTCCTTCCTATTATTTTTAAGCGGGAGTTCTTACCTTCTCATCCCATCTCTTTGGTTTTCTTAATATAACTCTGAATTAAAACAAAACTCTTTTCGCTTTGTTAGGAAGAGGATGGTGACTGGCTTAGGCCTGACTAACGTTTGCACTCAGCATTTTGTTACACAGATGGGCAAACTGGGAAAACAGAGCTCAGTACAGAAGGGAGTTGGGAAGCCTCTGATCCTGTTTGGCTCTGTCCTTGAAGAAAGTGATAAGAAGTGCACAGATTTAGGAATTAAACAGACCATGGTTTGAATTCTGGATCTTCCAGTTGTAACCAGGTGGCGTTGGGTAAATCATTTAACCTCTCAGAGCCTGAGTTTACTAATGATATAGGACTTATGATGAAATTATTTAGGCAGATAGTGAGGATATGGAAGTCCTTGGTAAGGTTTTCCTTTTATAATGAAAAGTAGCCCCCACATCATTTTCTTTTCTAACAAAGAGCAACCTGTAAAATTGAGCGGCAGACATAGGCAAGCAAGCTGGAACCTTGCATGGGTGAAGGCTACGTTGGACTTGGAATGTTGAAAGTGGTGGCTCCATGTTCCCGTCTCTTTGCCAGCCATGTGCACAGTAAGGAGCAGACAACATGGCGCTGGCCAAGTGGAAAGTCCATTTGCATGATAAGATCAGGGTGGGGTGGCCAGTCCTCCCCACATGCTATGTAAACATCACACCTGGTCCAACCAATCTGTAGGCCCTGTGTAAATCAGACACCGCTTCCTCAAGTCTGTCTATGAATCTGGTGCATTCCACCATGGCCCAGAAGTCCCATTCGGGTACTCCACTCTCTTGCCAGACAGAGAGCTGTTCTCTTTTCTCTTTCTTTTGCCTATTAAACCTCCACTCCTAAACTCACTCCTGTGTGTGCCTGTGTCCTTAATCTTCTTGGTGTGAGATAATGAACCCCAGGCATTTACCCCAAACAGCTACACCACTTGACTAATATATAATACAGGGAAAATTGCGTGGTTCCTGTAGGGGTTAATGTGTGAAAAATTCCTAGCACAATGTCTGGCATGCAGTAGTATTCCATAAATGTCGATTTCTTGTCCCTCCTGCTATTAGACTGTAAGCGCCTTGTGGGGAAGGAGGCTGTGTTTCTTCACTGTCCTACTTCCCAGCACTTAGCACAATGCTTGTAACTGAGCAAGCCATCAATAAGTATTCACAGCATGAGTACTAAATGAATAGATTTTTCATGCATTACATACCTTCTCATAAATAAATACATTAACTTCCTGCTTACTGCATCATAGCTAATCACTGCTAGAGATGAAGGCTTTGGGGATTTAATGATTTTTGAAAACTATATTCAAGGTTAAATTACAGTCAAGCCAAGACTTTAAAGTGCTGGAAGCTATTTCTTCATATTTCAACAGTTGCTCAACCTCATTTGAATTTTTTATGCAAAGCCTTCGAACCCCTCCTCCTTGCATTTTCCTGTATTCTGAGTATGCACATCATGGCAGCATCCTTGCTGCATTTCCCTGGAAAGAAAGCAAAGGCATTGAACACAGTTTAAGGCTGAAATGCCTTGGGCTTTGTGTTGTCAAAAGGAATTAACTAGAAGGTGAGGAGATGTTTGTCCTTGACATCACTCACTTCACTTCCTTAGTTCTGCATTTACTTACAATGTGCAAGGGATGGAAAAGGGAGATGGATTTTGAAAACGGCTCTTCTCCTGGCCTACCCACAGCTAACTCATAAGCCTCATTTCTCCCTAAAACTCCATGAAGGGCTATATCTCCTGGTGGGGTGGCTGGGGTGGGGTTGAAACTGCCTTTGCAGAGATTAAAAGAGTGAGAGAAGTCTAGCATAGCTGACTCCATCTTCCTTCTAGCCTCACAGGCTGGGCATAGGCCAAGCTAACCATGGGAGAAATTTAGTTCATATTTAACTTTGAAGCATGAATGATTATAGTTCCTCCCTAAAGCAAACCCCCTGGTTGCTCAGTGACTGCAACTTCCCTTGTAAGACTAATGAAAGGCTATAACAGTAGGATTATGGAAGGGGCCTGAATTCTGCTAAGATGTAGATGTAACTAAAGGATAACCAACTATTGTCTTCTAGCTTGCCTTTCTATAATCCCTTGTTGTTCAGGAGTCATGTGGCCAAAAGTCACCAGATCTCTGACTTCCTCAGTTGCTTCTACGGATAACATCACTATTGTATAATCTTGATTGCTCTTTTGAAATGTTTTTTAAGATTGTTCCCTTGTGACAGCCAAATGACTCCACCCATATCCGGGACTCATGACTCAACTGGTCCCTTGGCCGCTACCTAGAGGCAGACTCAGCACAAGAGGACTGAATCTTTATGAGTTCATCCCCAACCAATCAGCAGCATCCATTCCCTAGCCCCCTGTCCACCTAATTATCCATAAAAATTCTACCTTCTGAGTTCCTGGGGAGACTGATTTGAGGTATAACTCCTGTTCTTCTACTTAGCTGGCTCTGCATTAATTAAACTCTCTCTACTGCAATACCATGCTCTCAGTGAATTGGTTTCGTCTGTGCAGCAGGTAGAAAGAGCCCACAGGGCAATGACAGAGGTCTGCTTGTTCGAGGTTTCCTTTGTTCGTATGCCTCCTCAGCCACCTTCTTATGGTCCTTGGTACCTAGGATTTCTTGGTCTCTTTGGAGGCATGTCTGATGGGATGAGAATTAAACAAACAGGGCAATTCCTTCCTGCCTGGAGTGGTCTGGGAGTTACTCGACTTCTCTGGATTTTAAGATTCTCCAGGGCAATGTTTTGTTTGCTTGTTTTATGTTTTTAGTACCTAAGACTGAGCATCTGGCCAGATACAACAGCAATCATTTAGTGGGGGAAGAAAAAAAAAAGCTTGCAGTCCTTCTCTGTGAAGGACAACCACATTTTCTTTTATGAGAGGCACTCATTTTCCTGAGGTTGTAACAAGGACTTTGTGTGTGTGTTGTTGGGAAGGGGGATGAATATTGCTGGAGACTCTTTTTGAGAAATAGCAGAAGCTGTCTCTCTTTGTTATGTAGGGGACTGGGAAGGCATAGACCAATCTGCAAAGGGATCCTGTAGATCCACAAGGCAGAAAGGGAACAAGATATTAACCCTGATCCTGGAAACATTCGATGAGAGAAATCAGCAGGGCAGAGAGTGGTGGCACTCACGAAGATTCATGGGCTGGAGAGAAGGGACCAAGTAGACTGGTCGGGGGACCTGGTTGAAGCTCAGTGTGTAAATGAGTTTGGAAGGGTCTTAGCACCTGGTTCCTCTGACACGGTGTATGGACCTGAGTAATGACAGTTGAACATGTGTGCTTGTGAACAAGGGAAGTATAACCACAGCTCCCCACTGTGCGATGATCTAGGACAGCACCAGCATGTCTTGGCTGGGGTAGGAAGTCTCTGGAGCTGTATGAGATCATTCTTCCACAGTGACCTCTGGTGGTAATTGGGGGCAACTTGTCCTTGGAGGAGATTGCACTGATGGTTTCTTTTTTTTTTTTTTTTTTTGAAATGGAGTTTCCCTCTTGCCCATGCTGGAGTACAATGGCGTGATCTCGGCTTACTGCAGTCTCCACCTCCTGGGTTCAAGCAATTCTGCCTCAGCCTCCCAAGTAGCTGGGATTACAGGCGCATGCCACCATGCCTGGCTAATTTTGTATTTTCAGTAGAGACAGGGTTTCTCCATGTACTGATTGATATTCTAAAGCGAGCTTGTCCAACCTGCTGCTCAGGACAGCTTTGAATGCGGCCTTACACAAATTTGTAAACTTTCTCAAAACATTATAAACATTTTTTGCTTTTGCTCATCAGCTATAGTGTATTTTATATATGGCCCAAGACAATTCTTCTTATTCCAATGTGGCACAGGGAAGCCAAAGGATTGGGCATCCCTGTAAAGCAAGAGTGACTGATAAAGCCCTGGAGCTCTTGGATAAGTGCTGAGAATAAATACAGGGAAAATAAAATAATATCAAGAAGCAAGGAGAGAGATTCTGGACTTCATGCCGATTGGGAGAAATGGCTTGAGTGATTCATTTAATAACAAAAATATGCAACAATTATACTCCCAATTACTGAAATATTTCATACTAGTTGCAAAACGTTTTATTAAAACGTTTAATTTATTATTATTTTTTGAGACAGGGTCTTGCTCTTACAAACAGGCTGAAGTGTAGCAGCATGATCACAATTCGCTACAGCCTCAAATTCCTGGGCTCAAGCAATCCTCCTTCTTTAGCCTCCTGAGCAGCTGACACCATAGGCACATGCCACCATGCTTCACTAAGTTTTAAAATTCTTTGTAGAGACAGGATCTTGCCATGTTGCCCAAGCTGGTCTCAAACTCCTGGGTTTAGGCGATCCTCCTGCTTCAGCCTCCCAAAGTGCTGGCATTACAGACGAAAGCCAGCACACCCAGCTGTAAAACTTGTGTAGTATATAACACTTTGCGTATAGGTGGATTTCAGACATGTTTGTTGAGTGAAGAGAATGGGATTCAGGCTCATCAAAATCCATACTCTGATAGAAACTTCACATACTTACCCATTTTACTTCTTACAAGCTGGTAACTGTTGTTATCCTTACTCTACCAATGAGCCGTGGAAGGGCCCATCTCCAGTAGCGACTGGTGGAAACAGTATTGGAACCCAGAGCTGATTCCTGAACCCTTGCCAGCCCCAATCTCATCTCCTCTGTCAGGTGGGATGCTGCTGTGATGTCTGCCGCAGGCTCAGGCACTGAGTGGTAAAACAAATGATTTGGAAGGATATAGTTAAAGGAGGCCTGGGGTCGGTGAAAGTGACTTAATTGAAACAAAGTCAAGGAAAGTTTTTACAAAACGACAAATTAGGTGTTTTCTCTTGCGAGTTATGATCTGGTGAAGGATTATGGTACTGAAAGGCCTAGCAAAGGCATCAACCACAATACTTGTGAGTTCCATTAGTTACAAACATCTACTACTGAGGATGGGAAGGGAGAAGAGGATAAAAGAAAGTAAGTTAAAGGTGTACGTATTGACAGCCAGAAAAAAAAGTCAGGGGCAGCCAGGTGGGAAAATAAAAGAGAAAAAGAGAAACATTTTGATAAAACTGATACATTGAGATTATTCAACTGAAAGAAATGTTAAGTGCATATGGGTGATTTTGCAAGATATCCTGCCAAAATCATGTGAGGTTAATTATTTTGACCCCCCTTTTCTGCCCTCACACTTGACTGAGGGCATTCCAGACTGGAAATGACACCACTGCCCTCAATAACATGTCTACAGCAACTAATGATCTCTCTGGAGTGTAGCTCAAGTTCCTAGAGTGCAACTGTAATTCTAGAAGCAAATTGGCTTTGTGCTAATGGCTTCAACACAATTGCTAGTAGTTTCTGGTCCATTCTGGCAAGAAACACGAAGAATGCAATTGTTAAGTACTCTTTTTCTTCGTTTTTTCTTTTCTTCTTCAACGGCCTATGGTTCATCTTGCAATATCAGAGAATATGTAACTGTTGGAAGCTCATTTGTGCAGAAGCACTAGTTAGACCAAGTCTCAGGAGGGTGGGGACCTGAACTGCCTCATGCACATTGTACCCAAGAGCCTGGCCCATGAAAGTAAATCAGTGGATAGTTGAATAAAAAGAAGAATATGCGCTGACATTTTGTTTCTTTGAGGACATCTTTTTCTTTCCATAGTTTTGAGCATTTCTGATGTACTGAGATTTCTAGCAGTCTTTGAGGATGTAATGCTCAATTAGACTTGTTCCCTGTCCTTAAAGAGCTTATATAATAGTTAGTGAGCTAATTCTCCTGTTTTGAGAGAGAGGGGAAAAATGTTGTTATAATGAGGCATTCAGACTATCTACTAGGCCTAACTTTGTTACTTTTTTAAAAAAAGTCTTCCACTCCTGCTTGAATATCTCTGTATGAAAGACTCAGATACACTTCTGAAAAATCAGGAAGCGCAATAATTTGTTATAAGGCTCATTCATTAATTCAACAAATATTGATTGAGCCTTTATCATGTGTTAAGAGCTGTTTTTGATGCTAGGAAACTGGCATGAAGAAGAAAGCCCCAGGTCTCTATCTTCTAAAAGCTCCTCTTCTAGGTGGGAAGGCAGACAATCCATGAGAGAAGTCAGTAATATAAGAAATATCTGGGATATTGCATTGTGACAGGTGCACCAAGGAGATGACAGAGTGGGGCCAGTGAGGGTTTAGGAATCAGCTCTGGGCTCAAATAGTGTTTATATCACTTGCTACCAGAGATGGGCCCTTCAATGGCTCACCTGTAGAATGAAGACAACAATATTTACCAGGTTGTGAGGAATAAATTGGATAAGTGCATGAAGTTTCTATCAGAATGTGGATTTGGAGCATTGAAAGAGCTTTAGATTTTACTCTGACATGGAGAAGAGAATGATTCTTTACCATATTTCTCCCATATCCTATTTAGACAAACAGGCCCCTTGAACCTTCTTCATCTTCCCTACCACATGTGACGCCCCTTAGGAGGGATTCTGATGTGCAAATTTCTGAGACCCAGAAACACCTACCTTCCATTTTCCAACGTCCCAAATTCTAGGAAAGCCGTGAGCACGTGCATTCACTCCCATGTTCTCAGGTGCCTCGCCTGTCACTCAAGGATCACAAGGTCTGCAGGGCAATTGAGTTTCAAAATAAAATGGATGTGAAAACAGCTGAAGTCCAGCAAGCACTTGATAACTGCTTCTTCTGAAGGCAAAATAAGATTCTTCTATGAAGTAACAGGCTCCTTCTGGGCTTAAGTAGGTGTAAGGTTTGCAGTGTAGATTCTTGTGCTATGGTTTTCCCTTAAAAGAGGGAAATCTTGAAATCACAGCACTTTTGTGGTAGAGAGGATGTCAAGCAGTGCTTAATAAGATGTACATGACCATAGCAGAGTTTCCCCACCCATTTCAGGGAAAAGGCCCCTGAAATTAATCCTGAGGATCCTCGCCTGTCCCCAGGGACCTAGATGAATGCTGGCGAATGAATATTTAAATCTCACTACTTGTCTGCTCTCACACTCATACCCTGATTCATGACTGTACACTTTCCATTTTGCATGGAATAAAGAGAGATCATAAGTCCACAGGGTACAGCTCCATGCCACATGGGGCTCCTCTAGACACTAACACTATAGTAACCATATTAATAATGGCATCTTATCATTGCCAAGCTTTTGTTAGATATTTATCAGATCTTTACACACTTTAGCTCATTACATCTTCCCATTGGTCTTATGAGGCTGGCACTATTATAGCTCCCATTTTACAGATGAGCAAACTGAAGTTTAAGCAAGTTCAATAGCATGCTTTAAGTAACATAGCTGGTGTGGGTGGGCCCAGGATTTAAACTCACAGTCATCTGGACGGCAGCACCTAAACCCTTAGCCACAAGACTGGATGGCCTCACAAGGTACCTGCTGGTGGCATGACTCAATGAACCTGACTCTTCCTGGAAGCTCATTCCTGTACCAGCAGCGGCAGTATGGGCAATTTACTTGCCCTCTTGAAGCCTGAGTCTCTTTGTCTAAAATAGGCAGAATAAACTCACAGCAATGAATGAGATGTTGACTCTCAATACATGTTGATTTCCTTCTCTCTGTGGAAATCCATCTGAACAGAAAACTGAGTGGGGCATTTTAATGTCAGCGAGCTTGTGGGTCACACAGCCCACAAATGCATTCCTGGTTATCCCATATACAGGTGAGAATTGGGTTTACCCACCAAAGCATTTGAGCATTGACCTTGTTTTAATCAATGACTTCAAGCTCTATTGGATTATGACTCTTCCCAATAGGACTACATATATTGTGACTTTAAGTGAAGCCCATGAATGTTTTGGTTTCAGGTGGCAGCCTCCGACTGTTTTCCCAGCAAAGTTAATTAAATGTACCTGACACTCTCCACGTGCCTTCCCTGTCTCTCACACGGTCAGGCCTGCAATCTCATGTGCCCTCCCTTGATCTATTTTTATACCATCACATCATCATTTATCTGCTAAATATATCCATCATGCTGGATTTGCTTTTTTTTTTTTTTTTATTATTAAGTTGCCTGCCAGCCTGCCATCCTCCCATAGTTTAATCGGTGTTTACTCAACTCTCTGAGTATTGGAGAGTGTAGAATTACAAGACGTGGGCCCAAAGCCAGCCTCTGGTGGCTGATTTGCTCTGCGACTTGGGGCAATCCCCATCTGTCAGTCCAGGTTTCAGTGTGCTCCTTTATAAAATGGGAGCAGGAGCTACGCTGCAGGGTTGTAGTGTGGTTTACAGAAGGTAAGGCAGTAAATGTAGTATAAACAGTAGGGATTGCTGTAAGAAACAGTCCTACCTTTGCATGGGTTTATTGAGTATTACAGAGTCCTCAGCACCACACATGCAGAGATAGGCAAAGCAGGAAGGACAGTGAGTGTAAGGGCTGTGGAAACAGATTGGCCCTGCTCCCAGCTCTTCCTAGGTATGTGACTTGACTTTTAACCTTGTTATGCCTCAGTTTACTATAGAAATGATAATTGTACCTTTGTCATTGGTCTGTATTAGGATTCCCTTAGTGGTTCGCAACTGAGGGTGACTTTGTCTTCAGGGGACATTTGACAATGTCTGCAAACATTTTCGGTTGTTGCAATGGGGGAAAGGGGGTGGTGCTGCTGGTGTCTAGTGGACAGAGGCCAGGGGTGCTGCTAAATATCCTGCAATGCACAGGGCAGCTCCCACAACAAAGAATGATCCAGCCCAAAGTGTCCACAGTGTTGAGGTTGAGAAACTCTCATTAATTAATATAATGCATATACATCCTTGGCATAGTTAATTGACATAGTTATTACCTTGAGGAATAAAGTTGGCTGTTACTGGAGAGAGTAATAGAATACCTTAATGTCAGCTATAGCACTAGGATTGGAAAGTGGATGCTAATTCCTCTCTCAGTTCCCTGTACACCCAGCTCCATCACAGCCTATACCCTTGTGCTGACTGTGTGCGTGCCAGTCTGGCTTATCCATCTGCCAGCTCCTTGGATGAAAGGCATTAGCCTGATTCCTCTTTGAATCCCTTCTGATGTTTAGTGCTGTGACTACACACAGAACACACTCCATTATGGTCAGTGAAATCAATAGCTGCCTTAGAGGTGGTTGACAGTTTGGTTTGAGGAGTGGTAGAGATATATGGATATAGGAGTCGATTGCTCAGAAAGCATGTGGGGCTCTTACAGGAGGCACTGATGAGGGACTGGGGTAAGGAAGTGCAACCTCCAAAAACACTTGGCCCAGGCTGGAGGCTGTTCAGGCTCTCAACCCTCACGGGGGATGAAGGAGCAAGAGTCTCCTAATCTCTCCCCTGGGAAGACCGCTGGCACTTCTATGGGACAGACCCTGGGTGAGTGACTGTTCACAGAACCACCAAGGTCTGGACTAGGTCTATAAGGGACTACAGAAGTCATCTGGCTCCTGTTTTTGTCTTAGGAGAAACCAGTAGTCCAGCTAAATACTGGTAGAAGCTGGACCAGAGCTCATGGGAACATGTCTTAATGAACATTACATCCTCACAAGCTAGCAGAGAGCTTGATACACCAGAGATGCTTAGTAAGGTGCAAATGCCTCTAGCAGAGTTTCCCCTCCCAGCTCAGGGAAATCAATTGTGAGGGTACCTTCCTTGTCCCATGAGACCTAGATAGACCCTGGTCTATGAATATTTAAATCCCACTGCTTGTCTGGTCTCATAATCAAACCCTAATTCAAGATCTCAAGTCCACAGGTCATAATAGCTTCATGTCACCTGGGTCTCCTTAGACAACAGTAGTGATTATAACAGTGGTATTAATAGTGACATAGTTGCTGAACTTTATTAGATACTTATTGCTACTTTATACACTTTAGCTCATCACATCCTCCCATCAGTCCTGTGAGGTGGGCACTGTTACTGCTCCCATCTTACAGACGAGCAAACTGAAGTTTAGGCAAGTTCAATAGCATGCTTCAAGTAACACAGCTGGTGTGGGTGGGCTCAGGCTTTAAACTCACAGTCATCTAACGGCAGCACCCAAACCCTTATCCACAACACTTGAAGCCCTTACAAGAAACCTGGGAAACAGCATGATTCAGTGACCCTGAAGCTCATTCTCACATCAGCAGTGACACTGTGGGCGATTTACTTACCCTCTTGAAACCTTAGTCTCCTTGTCTGAAAAAGAGGCAGAATAAACTCACAGGACTGAATGAGATGTTGACTCCCAATACATGTTGATTTTCTTTCTTCCATGGAAATCCAATCTGTACAGAGAACCAACTAGAACATTTCAATGTCATGTCTCCTGAGGTCCCCTAATCCAGAGCCCTCCCAGCAGTATGCACAGACACCCTGCCTTGCCCACCCCCAGGAGTCTCTGGGAACAATGAGGTTGTGTCCCTTACTTCTTAGCATCCTCCTACATTGTGTTAGCAAATTGCCCAGACCAAACTTAGGCAATAAATCCTTGCTAAATTGCATGCATAATCAGACACAGAAAAAAGGAACACATATACATATGTATATATAGTATTTATACTTGTATATTATAGAGATAGAGGGAAAAGACACCTCATTCTCACGCCTTCAACCATAAGCTCTAGTTCTCCTCCGTTTTCGCTTTTTAGATGAGACACACAGGGACATTCGGGGGCTGAAAGGAAGGACCTCCCTGTTAGAACTGCATGGCCAAGCCCTTCCCTCATGTGTTCTCTCCTCCCTCCAACTCTCTTGCTTTCTCTTCCCTCGGGCCATGTCTTCTGATGACGACCCGTCTAGTGGCATCACCATGCTGCTTCATACGTTGTGGCTCTGTGAGTTGTCTGTGGAGAAACTTGCTTCATGAATAATGACAGAGTGGAAAGAATGTGAAATGTTGCATCAGGAAACCAGGATTTGAGCCCCAGTTCTATTTATTATCTCATCAGGGTCCTTCCAGTCTCTGAACCTCAGTTTCCTCTCTCATAACATGGAAACAGTGACCCCTCTTCTGCTTATGGAAATCAAATAGGATCATGACTACTAAGAGTTTCACATCAAGTGGGACATTATGAGTGCCTCGTCCATGAGATGAAAAGTCCCATGAGAGTAGAGACTATACTTTTTGCTTTTTCTATGTCCTTTTGCAGTGCCTACCACTATATAGGTGGTATATAGACATCACACCCCCATGTAGTGCCTGCATGTTAAAATACGTGTAATGCATTCATAATAGTATGCATAGTGATGCATGGAGAAAGATGAATGTGATTAAAAACATAGATGCATTTCTCCTTTGCCCCTCAATTCTATTTTTCTCTTATTTCCATTTTATTACTTTTATTTCATTTTATTTTATGAAAGAGCTAGGAAATAAAGTGAATTAAAACGAATACACAACTAGTTGTATGGGGGATATGGAAGTCATCAAATGTGAATGGGCACACAAACAGTGCACTGTGATCTGTACACACTTAAGTACTTTTTAAAACAGCAGAGAGGTTGATAGAGACAGGAGGAGGTGGGGGGCATGGCTAGGAGAAGGTAGGTGGGGTTGATGAGTAAGGGAGGCTGTGTAAGAAGCGCGATGATCAAGGTATGCTAAAATACCACCACTTTCAACCGCTGGTCACCAAAGATCAGAGGCAGCTGTAAACACACGTGTAGAACACAAGGGGGAGAGGAAGTTCCACCCAGAAACCAGGCAAGGACAAACTTCTCTTAGCACTGTTCCTCTCTCCCCGTTTTTCTGTAGAGTGTAGCTATAGCCAAGGTGTTGCTGATACAGTTTTGTTGAAAGCCTGTCTGTTGATGGTGGGCTTCAGGGACTCTCTGTGCGCATTTTTTTATTTGTGAAGCAGTTGGCTCCAGACATTGAGTGACAGAGAGAAAGCAAACAGAGATGGCTTCTTTCTTCTGTTTTTCCTTCCCAGGGGAAAGAAGGGCAGAAGTAGACTGCAAGAAGAGAACACATACAGACAAAAATAGAAAATAAAAATTATTCAGAGAAAAAAACGTCCATTGGAGGATGAATAGGAAAGGAGTGGGGTGGGGTAGAGTCTCACACCTTTGAGGAAGGGAAACAATGTGAAATAAAATCAGAAATCCAAGTCTCTTGCTCCTGGGAACGGCACTTTCTTTTACCTATTGGAGAGATTTATGCCAGGCCTGCTTTGTTTATTTAGGAGGCACTCTTTAAACAGAGGTACTGGGTTAAAGGCTCTTCAGGATCAGATGGCTGTGGTCAGGCATGGTCCAGAAGCCCCACTTTAGACCAGTGGGGAAGGGTCAGCCTTTACATGACTAAGGGACTATATAGGTGTCTCTCTCTCTCTCTCTTTTTTTCTTTTTTAAGACAGAGTCTCACTCTGTCACCCAGGCTGAAGTGCAGTGGTGCAATCTCCACTCACTGCAACCTCTGCCGCCCAGGTTCAAGTGATTCTCCTGCCTCAGCCTCCCAAGTATCTGGGATTACAGGTGCGCATCACCACCCCTGGCTAATTTTTGTAATTTTAGTACAGACAAGGTTTCACCATCTTGGCCAGGCTTGAACTCCTGACCTCATGATCCACCTGTCTCGGTCTCCCAAAGTGCTGGGATTACAGGCATGAGCCACCCCACCTGGCCAGGTGTGTCTCTTTAAAGCAAACAAAATAAGGGAAACTTAAAAGCTACTGATTTTATACTGAAGGGCGAGGACTCAAATTTCAGACTAATTTTTGGTTATTAAAAAATGAATTAAGGATAAGAAACAGTTTGGAATTCCTCTTGTGAATTTTATTCCATATTGCACACCAGCAAGCATTTGCTAAATACCTACTGTAAGTTATTTCTGTATGACATCATTATCCTGTTAGATTGGAAAGTGGAGAGAAGCCGGCATGGGAAGTGCCAAGATAAGCTATCCATTGCAAGCTAGAAGTGAAGACAAAATAACTCTTTAGGTCAGGTGCAGTGCCATGCCTGTGGCCAGTGCTTTGGGATGTTGAGGTGGAAGGATTCCTTGAGGCCAGGAGTTCAAGACCCACCTGGGCAACATAGGGAGACCCACATCTCCAAAAAAAAAATTTTAAAACTTAGCTGGATGTGATGGCACCTTGTAGTCTCAGCTTCTCAGGAGGCTGAGGCAAGAGGAGAGCTTGAGTCCAGGAGTTTGAGGCCACAGTGAGCTATGACCACATCATTGTACTCCAGCCTGAGTAACAGAGTGAGACCCTGTCTCAAGAAACAAACAAAAACAATTTTTTAAATAGGGTAGCTAAACAACATTCAGTTCAACTTTTACCTGCACCTGTGGTTTTGGAGACACTGAAGCTAAGGAGTACTTGGTCAATAGCTCCTTAAGTCCGGGTTTTTAAAATCAAGTAACCTCAGCTGAGATTACTTGGTCTAAGGCGTACTTGGTCAATAGCTCCTTAAGTCCGGGTTTTTAAAATCAAGTAACCTCAGCTGAGATTACTTGGTCTAAGGAGTACTTGGTCAATAGCTCCTTAAGTTCGTGCTTTTTAAAAATCGAGTAACCTCAGCTGAGATTCTCTGGGTGCACGGACTCCTCTTGACCCTTGAACTGACTCTGGCTCCAGGTACTGGGGGTAACAATAGACAGGGTTGAGAGGTAGGAGGTGCCTCTCACCTGTCTCAGGAACCAGGCTCAGGGCAGGCGCCAGGTTCCCCAGGATTAGAAGAGCGTCCCCCATTCTTTCATCTCAAAGAGGCAGCCTCAGCATCAGAGCTGAATGAATTAACTCATGTGTTCATTTGTTCATCAGTTCTTATATTTCTGAACATCCCTCATATGCTTCAATGCTGGGGATACAGCTTCTAATAAGCCATGCAGGGTCTCTGCCCCCATGTGGAGACTTATATTTCGGCAGGACCAACAGATAGTTCACAAAAAGATGAGATGAATTGCAGAAAATGATTAGTACTGGGTAGAAAAGGAAACTTGTAATGGAATAGTGAGCAGTGTGGAGGGTAGAGATAGGGAGACAAGACCCCTCTGGGGACTGTGACACAGAAGAAGCCAGTTGCAAGGAGCTCTCCAGGCAGAGGAAAACGCAAGTATGAGACTCCACAAACCAACCTCACATGCTTGATGCATAGGAGGAACTCCTCATCAGGTCTGGTCCTCGGTGGGTTCCTAGAGCTGCCTGCAATTACACTGTCAAGGAAAAGAGCCTTTGCAGGCCCCACCCCAGAGATGCTGAGTCAGCAGGGGTGAGGAAGAAGGAATCTGCCATTTAACAAGTGTTGGGTGATTAGAATTCACCTGGCCCTGCCATCAAACTGCTTGAGCAGATGGTGACATGGGGTTAATGACCAGAATCCTAGATTCAAACTCATTTTTATCCCATTAACTGGGAGTTTATGATTTGGTCAAGGCTTGTCAAATTGCAGCAGGAGGAGGGGCCTCAGGAATGATTTAGCACAAATGAAAAAAAAAAAAGCACAGTGATGTTACCAGGATTCCCGAAGCCACAAAGCAACACGAGTTCACCTCTGGAGTTCAGGTCAGCTGGCAGCTGGGAGCCCCAGAGGCCCACTCAGTGTGGACTGGTTCTGTAGTTTTTGCCTGGAAAGAAAAAAGAAAACCAGCTATAAATAAAATCTCAGTAAACTTCCCATTAAATGTCTGGCTTTGCTTCACACCCTTCCCTGGTATACTCCTCATGACAAATTACTTGCTAAGTGTTCACCAGTAACCAAATGGGAATACGTGTTGTATGAGGTGTTTATTTATAAACCAACCAACAGCAAAGAGATGCTTTGGTTTTACAGTAGTTGATCTTTAACTCTTTTTTATGGCAATGACAAACCACAGGGAAAAGTCATATTTTAAGATTACCGAGTTTCCAATTATAATGTCATTTGTTTATTAGAAAAGAATGTTTTTTTTTCCGTAATTATTAGGAGGTGGTGGTGGTAGTGGCCTGTATCTAGCACATGTTAAGTAACAAATTAGCATTCGAGCTGAGCTGATGGTAGATCTCAGCTTCCTTAACTTTCCTGCCTGTTACTCTTTGCAGAGGCAGGAGGCTGCACTCTGAGCTTTTGACCCTCCCCAGAAACCAGGCTCAGGGCTGGCCTTAGGTTCCACAGGGTTAGAAGAGGGTCCCCCTCCTTGCGTCTCAGAGTAGCAATCTCAGGGTCATAGAAAGTAAATTACTTCCTGACTTCATTTATTTATTCATAAGTGAATAAACTTGCCACAGCAGAAATCTGGGCATGTGGTCTAATAAGCAGTTAAATTGCCTGATTTGCAAATGAGTTTGTCTGAAAAGTTCTTTAATGTTTTGTCATATACTTCACCAAAAAGACCATAATTATACACAATTAGGTCAGTGCTTAAAAATCTGGACCAAATTGACCCACTCTAAAGCCAATCTCTGTTACCTCTAGTTCCAAGGAAATAGGTATTGTAAATCTGATCAAAGAGGGGAATGTTTAACCAACTAAGTAACACAAAAGCATTTTTAAGAATCATAGGATATCTGATGTCTTTATGTAAACCATACTGCTAATTGCAAATGAGTATTATCAATTAAAGAGAGTTTTTAAGAAGAGATATGTAGAAACATTTTATTAGCCATCACGTTGAATTGCTACATATGCTAGAAAATGTTACGGCAGTATTTCTTGAAGAAAATTCTATCATTCAGTTCCTGTTCAAGAATGTTGCCGTGATGGTCTGTGCTATTGAGGTCTTGTTGAAGCATTTTTACTGAGTGTGGCCCACACCCTTCAAACTCAGATATACTTGCGTTTGACATTTAAACCCTCTGCCACTTTTCAGCTGAGGGACCTTGGACAAGTTGCTCTTTTCTCTGTACTTAGTTTTCACATCTGTAAAATGGGCTTGGCAGTACCCTCCTCTCAGAGTTACTGATAACGTCCGCCAAATGTCAAGCACAGAGCCAAGTGCCCAGCTGTGAAATCCACCATTAGGGCTATTCTCCTCTAGTCCCTGCCTCCCACCTAAATTTCCTCACCCTCTTGGAAAGCTCTGGTCAAGAGCTACTTCAGAAGACCTTAAGGCCATGGATAGGAAGCAGAACAGCTTGAGGAGTGTGTTTGACCCTGGTCTAGGGGAAGGGATGGTGATACTAACAAGTAAACACTGCTCTAGGCAAATGATGTCTTCTAGAGCTTTAAATGATTCTCCAATCACCTGTAAGAGAGCACCAACATCAAAAAAGAATCTCTTTGTAGTCATCAAGATAATGTCAATTGCTAAGTATCTAAATTATACCAGACACTTTAGAGTCTATATCTGATTTCATTTGCACAAAAGTTCTATGAAGCAGGCATTCTAAGCTCCATCATTTTGGAGGTGGAGAAACTGAAGTTCAGAGAAGTTTAGTCACTTCCCCCAAGGTCACAGAGCAATAGGAGGCAGAGCAGATTAGAGATACAAATTCAGGCCTGAGTGACTTTACCACTTTATCCCACTATGTTATGTTTGCAATCCTCAAAACAAACAAATGGGGAGGGATAGAGGTAAGCAGTCAAAGGGTCTAAATGGGAAAGGAACAATTAGAGCAACTCTAAGTCCCATCTCTGCACACATGAAAAAACATGCCTGGGATGTGAACTAGAGAAAATATGATTCTGTGAAAAGAAGAGCCTTCATGGAGAAAACAGATCTGGGCTGGTGGGGAGGAGGGTGGAACATGGCCTGGGAAATGGCTGGAGGTGGGATGAACATGATTTCCAGCTGGGCAATGCTAATACCAGGAATCCACGAGCCATGTTGCTTTTCTCACTGTCCACGCCGTGGAGCAGGGACTTGTGTGCGTACCTATCTCTGCTTCCTTCCCCACTGATCCTTGAGTTATCAAAGGCAGGAGGCAGTACATGTATCTCATTTATGCTTGTTTTCCCAAAACCACACAATGCCTGCTACAGAGTTAGAGGCCAACCTACCTATTAAACAGGTGGATGAGCTGAAGATTAGCAGATTAATTCAGGAAGTCTTCCTGTAGGAGAGGGCCTAGAGCTGGGGCAAAAAAAAAAGGACAACAGAAATGTGATGTGGTAGAAAAAAAGGCATAGAGTTGTTTTGTACAAGTGAGGAACTCGTGTGTGTAGGTGAGTGTGTGTGTATGTTATCAGGGGCAAAGCATAGAAAGGCTTGCTCCTTTCCTAAATTTGAGAAGGTGCTCTAGATTTGCTTTATCAACCTGCATTTTAGAGACAAATATGCCTGAGTTTAAGTCCTACCTCTGACACCACTAACTGTAACTTGGGCACAGCACTTTACTTTTGTGAGTCCCAGGTTCCTCACCTGTGCAATAGGGATAATAACAAGAACTGTACCTGTCAAGATAGTTAAGAGGGATAAGTAAGATGATAAGACACCCTCACACAGGTCCTGGCACATGGTAGACCTTTGTTAATTTTGGTCCTTGTGCTTTAAAAACCTGTATTGTATCCCAGGAATCCAGGACCTCTCAGTTAACAAATCTGTGAGGTTTACCAGCCTTTGCCATTTGTGCTTGATTGTGAGGCTTCTGCTATCTGAGCTCCCAGGGTCAATAAATTACCAATTTAATGCTACAGGTTGCCTCAGAGTGCACCTGGATGTTACTATCAGGGGATCTGGTTTAGCAGGGGTCCAGATGGGATAAGAACATATTTCAGAGTAGAGCTAAACCTAGAGGGACATGCCCTCAGCTGCCTTCTTCTCCAACATCGTCCAAGGAGTATGATTTACGCCTGGAAAGCCCTGAAGTTGAGAGTTTGCCTCGTCAAGGTGACTCCATATGGCTCTGCCCCAGCTTGGCAGTGTAGCTTGGGATGGCCACTCAGACTTTCTGATCCCTTCCTCCTGATAGGGATTTAGCACCATTGATTCAGTAGGTTCTAGCCATTTGAGCTCTGGCGTGGGGCAAGAGGGCAAACCACACTCACCTACTAGCAGGAGCTGACTGCCATTGGAATTTCAGGAAAAAAGAGGTAGGCGGCTGAAAGCCTAATTCTTTGCTCCCACTTTTAGTTCCAGCTGTGCTTCCATCTGACAAATCCAGGGTCAGAATACACAGACACAGACACACACACACACACACACACACACTCACACCCCAGTTGTCTTTCTCTTTCAAATACAGACTCTGTGGAGGTGGGGGAGGGGACTACTTGTTGCTCTTTCTCTGGGTCTCCGGGGGCAACCTGGCTTTTCTGCCTTAGGAGGGTCTCCTGGCTGCTCCCCCTAGAATGCCCCCTCGCTGCCTAAAGCAGAGGCACTGTGGGTTGAGATCGCCCCCTTCCTTCTGCATTTTTAGCATTCTCCCCTCTGAAGATCCCAGGCTGGGTTTCACCTGGGATCCCAGATATTGAAGCAAAGGAACGCCGCCTCCAACCTCACACCTGGCTCCTGGGAGTTTAGCACTGCCTTCCTTCCGCCCGGGGGGGGGGGCAGGCTGTCAGGTCAGTCCCCACGAAACCCCAACTAGCGCTCTCCAAAAAAGGCTAAAGAGAAAACTTGGAGAAAGTCCCCAGCCCCCACCAGCCCTTCTCCCTCGCCCTGCCCTTCCCCCGCAAGGCAGCCAGCCTAGCAGGGACAGGGAGCTGGGGCGAAGGAGGCCGGCAGACTCTGCGACCTGGGGGTTGTCCCTTTTTCCCGGAAGGCGGGGGCGGCGGGGAGAATGGAGCCCCGGTCTGGGCCCCCGGCTTCCGTCCCCAGTCTCCGGATACCGGTCCTCGCCTCTCCGCGTCTCCACGCCGCGCGCTGCCTCCTCTCCCCGGGGCTAGCCGCGGCCGCTGGCATTTGGAATTCTGCCCACAAAAGGGGGCCTGGAGGAGGAGGAGGAGAGGAGGGACGGAGGCCGGCGGCGAGAAACGGCAACCGGAGTCCAAAACATCATGGGAAAAGGAAGCGAGCGGCGGCGGCTCTGAAGGCTGTGCCGCTGCGCCCGACTGCAGTGCATCAGCGTGGCCGCCCTGACATCCCCCAGGATGGTGAACATGGGGCATTATGCGCTGGTTAACAGGCTCCGAGCTGCTCAGCGACTTGTTTTAAGCATTTTCTCCTTCGCTCTCGCTTTTAATCTTGTCTCTAGTGGCGTGTGTAGGGGGGAGGACTTTATTTCCATTGGCTAAGCTCTCCCTTCCCACCCACAGCTCTTCCACATCACCTTGGTGTCTCCCTAAATAAAACCAGCCCTCCTTATCGCCTGGAAAAAATCAGGAGCTAGAGTTTGAATGGGTTTTACATAAACACTCACCCCTGTCAGCGTGCGGCTGGGCTCTCAGGATAAACTCACAGCGTCTGGCCTGATGCTTGCCTTGCGTTCTCTTCCCCTGAACGTCAAGGTTTAAGCAGAGCCCGAGGACTGGGAACTCTTCTCTGAAATTCGATCGACCTGAAGCCAGTTGCGGAACTGCACAGGGTCCCGATGGACCTCAAGGAGAGCCCCAGTGAGGGCAGCCTGCAACCTTCTAGCATCCAGATCTTCGCCAACACCTCCACCCTCCACGGCATCCGCCACATCTTCGTGTATGGGCCGCTGACCATCCGGCGTGTGCTTTGGGCAGTGGCCTTTGTGGGCTCTCTGGGCCTGCTGCTGGTGGAGAGCTCGGAGAGGGTGTCCTACTACTTCTCCTACCAGCACGTCACCAAGGTGGACGAAGTGGTGGCTCAAAGCCTGGTCTTCCCAGCTGTGACCCTCTGCAACCTCAATGGCTTCCGGTTTTCCAGGCTCACCACCAATGACCTGTACCACGCCGGGGAGCTCCTGGCCCTGCTGGACGTCAACCTGCAGATTCCAGACCCCCATCTGGCTGACCCCTCCGTGCTGGAGGCCCTGCGGCAGAAGGCCAACTTCAAGCACTACAAGCCCAAGCAGTTCAGCATGCTGGAGTTCCTGCACCGCGTGGGCCATGACCTGAAGGATATGATGCTCTACTGCAAGTTCAAAGGGCAGGAGTGCGGCCACCAAGACTTCACCACAGTGAGTACTTGGTTTTCAGCTTACTTTGTCTGGTCCTCTGGAGACGTGGTGCGCCGGTGGTTTCCTGCTTGGTTTGGGGTCTCCTTGTGCTTTGGGACAGGAGACAGAGGAGTGCCTCCGCCGAGGGTAGTTGGTCAGAGTTGTGGGAGCCGGTTGCAGCGAAGGCTACCGGCCAGGATGGAGCACTGCTGTTAGTTCAAATATGGAGGGTGAGCGGGGGGCTTGCGGTGGGGGATCACTTCTTCAGACGTGCTGAATTGGCTTCCTCCCAGTCAGAGAGAGGAGGACTGGGCTGTCTGTTGTCCGGTGCGCTTGGTATCCAAGCTGTGTAATTGGAACAGCTTGTCATTGATGAGGTGGCATTCTGTGTGTGTGTGTGTGTGTGTGTGTGTGTGTCTCCCTCTCTGCTCGGAAGTGGCATCAGGCACTGCATCCTGTGGGCTGGGCTGGAGCTAAAGCCGTCAGAGAAGGGGGTGTGGGGCCCAGGCAGCCTGCCTGGCTCCAGTGGCTTTGGGAGCTTGCTGGAGCAGGTGATGCTGCAGAGGTGTGGAAGTCTCCTTGCTTCCTTTTCTTGTGTGAATTCTGAGCTCCATGTGGGGAAATGCCAGGGACCTCAAGGCTCCATCTGATCTGTCGGCAGGTTGAAGCCAAGAGATGTTCAGAGTGCTTGGGCAGAGGGGAGGGTCTGGGCGGAGGGACGTGTGCAAGGCGGTCAGGGAGATGCCTGTAAGGGTGGACCAGTCCCGGCTGCCTTGTCTGGGAGCTTTGGCTTGAAACTCAAAGGCTTGGTTTTCTCTATGTATAATCGCTTAACGACGTGGATGCAGGAGGAGGGGTGCAGGGAGGGGGCGAACAGCTGTGGGAATGGAAAGCCTGGAGGAGGAGTGTGGAGCTGAGTAAAGAGGAAAAGCGGAGGGGGATGTGGCTTACATTCAGGATGGGGCTTTCTGGAGGGCCAGAGAGGAAAGGTTGAGAGGAGAAGTTTTGCTGTCGGGGTTCTCTGCCCAGTTAGCGGGCTGCTAGGCATAACTTGGCATGATAGGTCAGACAGCAGCTGCTGACTTCTCCTTGATGCCAGGCAAGTCTGGGCATCAGGGGCCGTGGGACCCTCCAGAAGTGCCATGTGGCTGCTTCCCCCATAGCTGCCTTAGGGAGGATTGAGAGCTTTTGAGTCTCAGAACCTTGAGCCAAAATGCAATTGCAAGTTGGGAATGACAGGTATAGCAGTTGGGAAGGGACTGACTTGTGATATCAGTACTTGTCTGGGGTCCTCTGCTTAATGAAGACACTTCTTACCTTTCCTGTGGTGCGTCCATTCCCCACCCCCTCTTGGATTCACCAGCCTCTCGTTCTGAGGTTCTTTTAATGCTATAACTAGTCTCTGCCTGCAGCCTCTGTGATTGCTGTTGGCTATCTCTGATCCTGGAAAAGCCCAGAGTGCTGGGAGCATTGCCTCTCGCCGTCTGTGTGCTAGAACTCCGTTTCTTGTAGGAGCTGTTTTGTATTATCCCTTTTCAACCTGGTAAGGAGAGCACAGCAAGATCAGTGGTAGTACATGCTAAAGAGAAAGCCAGTCTGAGCTGGGGGAAGGGACCAGTAATATTGGAAGCCCTTCTAAATGGAGAAAACAGGATCCTAAAACATGTCATGCACAAATGATGTCTTAGGTGGCTTGAGGAGAGATAGAGAAAATGCCTTATTTTTGGAGGTGGAAACCATCACTATATTCCACCCCGTTCTTTCTAGCGCCTGGCAACGCTCAGCTTCACCACTGCACCGTGCAGTTTGGAAATGCACTCAGCTGTTCCTCTGTCTGCCTGAACACACATGGAATACACAGACGACACAGAGGGTGACACAGAGATAAACTGTAATAGGTAGCAGACTCTGGGTTGAGTTTTCTAGTTTCCTCCTGACTGCATGTCCACCTGGTGGCTTCTTCTGAATCCATGCCTAAGTTCCATTTAGAAGTAAATGTTTTTTTGACCCCAGGCTACTGTTTTATACTTGGCTGATCATTTGACTTGCTGGGGTCCCAAGAGGTCTTTAAGGTCAGGCCTTAAAGGTCTCCTGAGCTTTTGACCTCTTTGTAGTGTTTCCCAAATAGTGAAATTGCCTGTGGAGAAGGTTTACTGCTCTGTCAGTGAGGTGTCACTATCTGCTGCCCTCAGGAAGTTCAAGACTAATCTATTTGAGTGTTCGTGGCTTGGGCTGACCCTCTATGTATGACCTTCCCCAGCACTGAAAAGGGGGTGAGCCTCAGGGTGGCTGCTCACGTGGTTCAGGGAGTATCAGAAAAAGCATCTACTCCAGGACAGCCCAAGGAAGCTCCAGCAGGGAGGCTGGTCTCTGCTCCCAGCTGGGCACAGTGGGCAGCAGTACTGAGCCTTTGCTAGAGGGAACATGATGCTGAGTTTGCTCAAACCTTACAGTGAGGAGTCCTCCTCCCGACTCACCCTTTGTCTGTCTTTTTTTGGCCTGGGATAGAAGCATCCTTATTATTGGGCTGCAGTCCCAGAAGAGAGCAGAGAGCTTGGACAGGTGGCTGTTGAAGAAGCCACCTGGTCGGCCTTCTCTTGTTCATTTTCTGCTGCGCAACCCTCTCCAGTTGGCTTATTTATGAGCCTCTGTCTGGGGTTGTACCGTGCTAGGTGACTCCTTTCTCTAAGTGCAGTGGCTGACTTATTAGGGAAGTTAGGCATGGGAGAAGAGCTGTCACAAATAGATGGCTTTTCTCTGTTTTTTTTTTTTTTTTTTTTTTTCTATAAAGCATACCTAGCGGCATCTCCAGTGATAATGCTGTAGAATAAGCTTCCTTATTCCAAGTTCTTAGCTGATGTGCAATGAAGTGCGTAATACCCTTTAATTAGTGAATGAGCCATGATTCTAGCAGAGTGAGAGAAGGATGTTCACAGAGGCTAAAAATCTCAGAAAAGCCAGGTGTGGGATGCTGACTACCGTGTAAACAGGTGTTCTTCATGCTGATGCAGGTACACTCTTAGCCCTCACCTAGGACAATTTGACTTCAGGTAAGCACCTATTTTTTCCTTCCTGGAAAAGCAGAAGATGGCTTTGATTCCAGGCTGTCTACTTAGAGGAGTTTGCCCCCCTTGACCTAGAGTGGAAGGAAGCAGGGAGGATTGTGTCTCTGGCCATGATGTTGGATAATCTGAGTTCAAAATTAAGAGTGGAAAGACATAGACTGGAAGCCCAGCGATGGCACTGTCTTTCCTGTTCCCCGGTTGTATCTCACATCCTCTCTAGGTCTTGACTTGGTCATCTCACATGTGGTAGTAATACGTGACTTTCTGATCCCAGCGTTTTTGGGAGGTGATTTATGGGTAAGTCCTTTTGTACAGTGTGCCAGCTACAAAGATGGAAGGCAGGGTTGGTTTCCATATTAGCAGTCGGGCTATTGTTGTCCAGCTGAACTGCCGTGTTTGCAGGAGTCAGACTTGATGAGTAATGCTATAGAAGATGAAACCAGGGAGGTAGAGGTAGGTACTTGTTTTTCTGTTTGGGGCGGTGGGTTTAAATCCAACTCGATGGAGATGGAGTTTCTTAGAATGGAGGTCACAGTTGGGTTCAATAGTTAACTCTTGCTGACAGGTGGTGACCACATGACTGTTTTATGTTGTTTCTCTGCTCATCACATTGGGGTTCATCTGACTTCAAGTACAGGAATACAAATGACACTTCAGTTTGTACGCTTAACCTACTTTCATAGTTGTGTGTGTTTGTATTTTAAATGTAAGATTTCTTAGGAAATATATTTCTTTCCTTCCTTAACAAGAGAAAGGTCTCTCCACTCTGAGGTCTTGTTAGAGGCACTTTATGGATCTTGTTAACTGACATCACCTAACATTATAGAGATGGTGGAGGTGAAGGTTTAGGAAGATCACATCTCTGGGATTCTTGCACAAGGCCAAATGGGTCTATAGCTCATCTAGTCTAACTACCTTTAAAAATATATATATTATTACACTAGGAACATGTAGGAGAAGAATGTGAGTTTGGGGGAAAAATCTGTGTTGGAATTCCAACTCTGCCACCAATTTGCTGTATATTTTTGGACAGGTTTCTTAACCTTGGTTGTCTCATCTCTAAATAAGGAACAATAGTATCTACCACTCACAACTATTGTGCTGATTCAGTGACATAAAGTATGTGAAGGCCTAGTATGTCGCAGGTGCTTAGAGCAGAGTAGGCCCCTTGCTTCACTTACTGTCCCACAGGAGCTCACTCGACTCTCAGTTCAGTGCTTTGCCCACTAGTCCATACTATGGCTTTGGAGCGCAGGCAACTGCTGTGTTGGTGATATTCTCAATTCTCATTATATGTTAAGCTTTCACTTTTCTCTGTGCTCTTCGTATTAATTCTGCTGCTCAAACGTCTCTCCTCACCCACCATTTTGGCTTCCACATTGAATTTCATGCTGCCAAACTCAACTCTGGGAAGCTCGCTTGTCCTGTGCCAGCCACCCACTGCCCCCGCCATGGGAATGGGTGACCTACCCACCCTGTGCACAGCTTTTATGGCAGTGTGTCATAGTGCTTCATGCATGGTTATTCCTTTATCAATCAAATAGAGCACCTATTGTGCAGTGTGATAAAAATAGACTAGAGCCTTGCCATTGTAGAGCTCCTAGCCCATTTCCCACCCCCTCCAGATGAGGTGATAGCTGAGTGCAAGAATGTAGTCTCATTAAACTCAGAATCTGCATACATCATGCTAAATACAGGGCCTGCCCACAGGAAATACCATGACCCAGGCATGGCTTGTTGGTTGAATAGTTAGTTGCTGTTTCTGTAATGAACCCAGAACCCTTTGCTCATGGACCTTTCCTGCTCTACTTCTTTACTTTTTATACCTCTTTCTTCATGTCTGTTTATCTGAATCCTAGTCATCCTTCAAAATCCAGCTTTACCGTCACTGTAGCCTTCTCTAGGAAACCATTGCCCATCCCCGTCCCATTCCCATAATCTAAACTGCTGTCTTTCTCTTCTGTCTTCTAAACAGCATTTTGGTTTACTCCTCTGTTAGAACAGTCATGATGCTTTTTCTTGCATTAGAATCATGAAGCGCTTGGGCTAAAAGGGACCTTAGAAATGATTTAATATCTGAGCTTTTTAACCACTGACAATTTTTAATTTTAAAAAGTTTATTAGTAAAAGATCATTATATTTATGATGTACAACCTTGTGGTTTGATGTATGTGTACAATGTGGAGTGGCTAAACGTAACAATTTAACATATGCATTATGTCATATGCTTACCATTTTCTTTAGGGGGATGGTAAAACACTTAAAATATACCCCCTTAGCAATTTTCAATTTAACAATATATTGTTATCAACTGTAGGCATTATGATGTATAATAGATTTTTTGGGCTTGTCTCTCCTGTCGAAATGAAATTTTATGTCCTTTGACCCGTATTTCACCTATCCAACCTCTGTTCCCCAATCCCTACTGATCACCATTCTACTCTCTGTTTCTACAAGTTTGACCTTTTTAGATTTCACATGTAAGTGAGATCATGCAGTATTTGTCTTTCTGTGCTTGGCTTATTTCCCTTTACATAATATCCCCCAGGTTCATCTATGTTGTCACAAATGACAGGATTTACTTCTTTTTTAAAGGCTGGATAGTATTCCATCGTGTATATATATCACAAATCTTTATTTATTCACCTGTCAATGGATACTTAGGTTGATTCCATATCTTGTTTTTTTCTGACTAGTGCTGGAATAAACATGGGAGGGCAGAATCTCTTTGACATACTGATTTCATTTCCTTTGGATATATACCCAGTAGTGGGATTGCTGGATCATACAGTAGTTCTATTTTTAATTTTTTGAGGAACCTCCATGCTGTTTCCCATAATGTCTGCACTAATTTACATTCTCACCCACAGTGTACAAGGGCTCACCTTGCTCCTTTCCAATGTTTGTTATTTTTTGTATTTTTAACAACAGCTATTCTAACAAGTGTGAGGTAATATCGCATTGCTAACCAGTGATACTGTTTACAAATCGCATATTTCTTTTTTCTCCCCTCCTCATAAGACCTGATGTCTTCACTCATCCTTGTATTCTCGGCACCTAGAATTGCTTAGCACATAGCTGTCAAACTGTTTCTTCAGAGTTTGGGTAAAGCTGATATATGATGAAATTGTTGTTTTCCAATTTTCTTTTTCATCATGGATAGCCAGGATTCAACGTGCATTGGGATGACTTGTCCCATTATTGTTATTGCTTACTAATACACTTTCTGATTACAGAAGTAATCCTTGTTTATTGGAGGAAATTTGGGAAGTGTGGGAAATAATAAAAAATGGAGAAGCCTGGGCAATATGGTGAAACCCCGTTTCTACAAAAAAATACAAAAACAAGCCAGGCGTGGTGGCACACGACTGGTCCCAGCTACTTGGGAGGCTGAGGTTAGCTTAAGACTGGAAAGTTGAAGCTGCAGTGAGCTGTGATCACACCACTGCAGTCCAGCCTGGGCAACAGAGTGAGACCCTGTTAAAAAAAAAAAAAAAAAAAGAAAGAAAAGAAAAGAAAAGAAAAATTGCCCTTAATCACATCCCAGATATAATTACATATATTATTTTAGCATTTTGGGAGTACTCCTATTCAGCCATGCAGTGTGTGCATGTGTGTATATTACTAGGCCTGGGATCTCACCTTCTGTGCATCTGTGTCACGTCGGCTCTCCAGTACGCGCCCAATCGCTGTTAGCTTGTTCTCTTCTTGAGTCCCCTGAGTAGTCTTGAGGCCATTAGGAGATTCCTTCCTTTTAGGCTCAAAACTGAATACCAGTTAATCTCCTTTGGTGGCACGTTATTAATAGTACGGCTGCTTGTTTATCTGATGCCATTTTGGTCCCACTGTTTTTTGAATGTTTGCTAAGGTGCACTGGAGATGTATTCCTTTATACCAAGTCACACATCCTGACAGGCACAACCCTGCTTCCTGATGAGGCCAAACTTTGAGTCAACTCTGGTTCCTCTTGCAAATCCATCCACACTGCAAGCCTCAGCACATAGATGTAGATCCTGACTCTCCCCATCTGTAAAGTCCCTAGGTTCTATGTCAAAATGGCCTAAATTTCAACAAATGCAAAATAGATAATTTCTCATATTCCTTAGGATGCCCCAAAGTGAGAGGCAACCTTTGTCAAGCTAAGCAAGTTTTCCATGATGCCAGCCTCTGTTTGGGATCTTCCACTTTGCAGAACTTTAAGCTGTAAGCTCTCTGAAAGTCATGCTTTCAGGGGTATATCAAATTCTTTCTGATGTGATGAAGGGGTAAGACAATGACTGAGAACTGACTATTTTGATGACCCACATCGTCTATTTGCAAATAAAAAACTGAAGCTACCGCACAAGTTAGTAGATAATGTCTAGTTGATTGTTGGGTGAATCTGAATATCTGTGCTTCTTCCTCTGGAAGATCTTAGACCTCTAGAACTGCTTAGAAAGCTACCTGGAAACTTATTGACTGGGGTGTTGATTTCTTTCTTCCTCTCTATTGTAGTTCTCTTTTCCCCTCTACAGAAAGTTCTTCCTTTAGTGAAGAGTTAAATTAAAAAAAAAATTGGTAAAGTGAATCCCAGTTTGCTACTGATTTCTTTTGTAAGAGGTGAAACGTGATCCATTAAAAAATCCCTCAACACCTGTAGTCCCAGCACTTTGGGAGGCCCAGGCAGGCAGATAGCGAGGTCAGGAGACTGAGACCAGCCTGGCCAACATGGTGAAACCCCATCTCTACTAAAAATACAAAAATTGGCCAGGCATGGTGGTGCACACCTGTAAACCCAGCTACTCAGGAGGCTGAGGCAGGAGAATTGCTTGAACCCAGGAGGCGGAGGTTGCAGTGAGCCGAGATTGTGCCACTGCACCCCAGCCTGGGCGACACAGTGAGACTCCATCTCAAAAAAGAAAAAAAAAAAACCTCAAAGACTGAATTGGTAGCATTTAGCACTAAGTTTGCCATTATAGGTGGTGCTTCATAGAGCAACCCATATGTCAAAATCCCAAGCTTCCCATTCCCTCCACGAGACTAAAACAATACCACCTGAGTCTAGAGAGACCTGAAAGTTTGCTGTGTGCTTTTGCTTTTCTGTAGGATGTTTATGTTTGATGGAGCAGGGTTAAAATATCTAACTTGACCAGCAAGGTTATTTGACCCATGATCTATTATAACCTGAGTCCAAGCCTATATCACCCCTGCCAGTTGGAAACTCCATATATCGTATTTCACTCATGCATTTGACTTAAAACCATGCAGACTGGGCTTAGTGGTTACTGCATAGCGGCTGCCTCCAACATTCAGATATACTGCATGGTTATTATTTGATAAATCGAAATTATCTGATAAAAGCCTGTTTATCAGGTTGGGCTTTATTTGAGCACAACATTCCCCAAAGTGTCATTCTTTGGATGCTGAAGCATCTTTCCATCTCCCAGTACTTATTTTCTCCTGATTTAGATATAGTCTCTATTGATTGCCTCAGTAGCCATTGAAATTTATGCTCAGAAGAAATTAAGCATGTAACAGAGAAGCAATGTATTTGCCTGGATTTATTGACCTCTGTTGATTTAGTTGCACAACCTTCAGGGAGGTAATAAGCCTCAATGGGCCTCAGTTTGCTTATCTGTAAAATGAAGGTGTGGAATTAGGTGGTTTCTAAGGACTTGCCAACCTGTACCTCTCTAATGCAATAAACATAATAAATATTTGTTTTCTGATACTACTTGTGTTTGCTGAAACTCAAACTTTAACTTATGTTGGGAATGGGGAGGAGTTGTTGGTCATTTGCAACCAGATCTATTTATCTATCTATTTGCTTGTTTAATTATAACAATTTTATTTAGATAGATATGTACAATGGAAGCAGGAACACCTAGATGCACTGAGAGGCTGCAGTGGGATGAGGGAGGCACGGAATCTTGCTCTCAAAATCCTTTTCAGGAGCCATGATATGCCTGGCTGAAGCTCACTGGTCTGACTCAAAGTTTGCAGCACAGTAGTCTGGCAGTTGAGGGCAGTGATCCACTCTGGGTCTTACCTGCATGAATTAACAAGTGTATCTGTGGAAGACGCTGTTGGTCAGTCCAGATCCTCGTTACTGCAGCTGTAGGTAGAGCACATAACAGCTTAATCGGTCTTTATGGGGAGGCTGGCCTTTGGTTGGCAGGTGCTGCCTCTCCTGGAGACATCTGGGAAGTTATTCACCTCCCCACCACCTGGGGGCAGCCAGTGGCCAGTGACTGACGGGCGGAAGTATGGAATGCCAGTCATTTGGCCTCAAGATGGAATACATCGTGGTGCAGTTTACACTCAGTGCTTCCCGTGGGATCAGGCTGAGCTGGACTTCTCCTGAAACCACATTCATGCTTACCCTTTCTCCTGCCGTACCTCTCCCTTCCTGCTTCTAGGCTTTTCCTGAGTGCACTCTTTCAATAAATCACCCGCACCTGCAGAAGGTATGCCGTTTCAGGCGCTGCTAGGGAACCCAACCTGTGTATTGATTAGTTTTAGCTTCTTCATCCATTTGCTAACAGAAAATAGCCTAGGCATGTGGACCTAAGTATGGCTTAGGAAAAAAAATACCTTTAAAAATCTTTTAAACTTGTGACTTTCAAAATCTATGTCTTCAACTTGAGACTGATAACAATTTCCAAGGGTTACCTTCATAACTCAAATAAGCATCTCTCTGATTAGAATTCACTACTGTAAGCACAGCTGGTTTGTTCCCCTTTGGAGTTTTTTGCCCAAAGAAAGCCCTTGCCAAGGTTTCCCATCTCCTAAGAGCTGAGCCATCCCCATTCTCCCAGCTGTTATATGCCCCTCAATTGCTCATATTCTAGCGCACCCTTTTACCAGCACCTGCATTCTCATTTCCTAAGTTTGTTCTCTCTGAAAACTTTCCTTTCCTACCCTTCTACCAGCCTTCACTTTCATTTCCTTCTGAATGTGCATCTTGAAGTCTGGCTTCAAGCCACGAAGAAGAGGCTATGCGTTTGATGTTGGCAGTGTCTTGGGCCCATCTGTAAAGTGGGAGGCAGTGAGAGATGTATGGCTGACCAGAGGTGATGCTCCTCATATGTCACAGAAACCATAAGTGATGAGGAGCGTATGAAACAACTGAAACAGTTCAGCCTGAAAAGTGAAGTGGGTGACTCAAGGGCAGTATGAGAGCTGTTTTAAAACACTTCGAAGGCAATCATAAAGAAGAGGAATGTGGCTTTCTCTGTGTGAAGCCAGAGGGCAGAGCTAGCACCAATGGGTGGGTAAAAGTTCAGAGAGGTGGATGTCAGCAGACTGGAAGTTGTCCTGGGAGTCTAGAGAACGATGTACCCTGCCATCTGCTCTAACTGAGGCCAAGCAATTGCTTATTGGCAATGCTGTAGATGTAGATCAATGTCATGAAAAGGGTTGGATTTAATGACCTCTAAAGTTACTTCCAACTCTGAGAATCTTTGATTTATTTCCTTCCTAAGCAGATAGTTGGGGTCAGAGGTGAGGACCATTGACAGATGGCATTGGAAAAAAAAAACTGATAATAGATGCAAGCCAGCACGTCCAGACTATAGAACCACCCCATTTCCCAATACTGTGTAGTCTTGAAGTTAAGTGTTTCAGAAGTCAGGAATAAGAGTGGTACCACATGAGACTCTCTAGAGACAAAAGAGTGGATATTTCAGCTCATCCAGAGAGAGGGAAGTGTGTGGCTGGTGGACGCCAAGGATTCAAGGGGCTGTTAAATGACCTGGGTCTCCTAAAGTGTATATGCATGGCTCCTCAAGAGGCAGTTCCCAGAGGAATTTGTTATAAATTCTGGGAACTAGAGCCAACCCTAGAGAGCAAATCTTGGGTTGTGGTTGGGCATGGCCTGGCTCCACGTGGAGGGCTGCAGAGACTGAGAGGTTTATGGACTGGAGATAACTCTGGGTGTGGTAGGGCTAGAGATAGACCCAGCTACAGGAGTTTGTCAGGAGGCTGATCTGGCAGGGAGAATGCCCTGCCCAGGAGCACTGATGATAGACAACAAAGGGACATTTGGCAAATGGGGAGCCTGGCAAATGTTGGGAAGATGAAGAGCTCTGGCACCTGAGATAATAACATAATGAGGTATTCTAGCCTCATGGAACAATCATGGAATTTAGTGCCAGACAGGTGTAGGTTCCAGATTTGCATGACCTTGTGCAAATTACTTAACACCTCCAGACTTTAATTTCCTCATCTGTTAAATAATAATATTACTGGTACTTCATAGGATTGTTTAAAGCAATTGAGTGAAATAATATAAATACAACTTTTAGCATTATCCCAGATATAGAATTTCAGCTCTTTTATTACTGTTGTTACTTTTATTATTACTAAGATGAGCCGGTGATACAACATGGTGACAGGAGATCCAGGAGCAAAAGGATTTTTTAGAAATTAATGTTGACAGTGTAATATCAGGAAGTCCCAGGAGAGCCTGGGGAATGACGCTGTGACCCAGCCAGGGACTCCTGCCCTGTAATAGCAGCTCCTGCTATTACAGTTGAGCATAAGCTCCTGTAGACACCCAGGTCCCATCAAAAATAAGAGTCCTTTTGTTTGTTCATCCTTGTGTAGCTTACAAAACCTGTTAATAATGGCTAACATTTTCTGAGCACATACTGTATCCCAGGCACTGTTCTATGCACTTTTCATGGAATACTTCATTTGGTCTTCACAAAAGCCATATGAAATATACAATGTTTGACATTTTTTGTATGGGAAAAAAATTGAGGTTTAGAAAAGTAGAAGAATTGGCCTATAGTCACTTATCTTGTAATTGGTTGAAGCAGGTTACGAATGAAGTATCTGGGTTCATATCCTAAATGCTTTCTAAGATGCTATTTGATCCTCACAATAACTCAGAAAGTAGAAAATGTACTGTCTTATTTTATTTTGTGTTGCTATAACAGAATACCTGAGACTGGGTAATTTACAAAAAAACGAAAAGGAGGTTAAGTTAACTGATGGTTCTGCAGGCTGGGAAACTCAACACTGAGCAGCCACATCTGGCAGCTTCTGGAAAGTCAGGCCTACTACAGGCATATGCCCAGATCCCAGAGACATGGTGCTTGTGATATGCAGACATCATGACTGCAAGATCCTAAGCCCATCTTCACCTGCAAAGGCAAAGTTTCATTCACAAGTTTTGATGCCCAGTGTTCTGGTTGTATCCCGTTGAAACCAGCTGCTCCAAAGATGCGTGACATCAGCCCAGAAACCACCTGAATATTCATCAAAAGAAAAGGTCTGCTGAGGGCCTTGTGCTGCATCAAAACATGGCAGAGAAATGGAGGGGGACCAGATACATGCAAAAAAGGCAAAACACAATGGGCAACCTTGCTTTATAACAATCTGCCCTCGTAGTAACTAATTCATTCCTGTAAGAAGTAACTCAGTGTAGCAAGAAAGACATTAATTCATCTTAATGATGTAATCAGCCCTTAAAGGGACCATCCCCCAACACCACCACATTCAGGGCCAAGCTTCAGCATGAGTTTTTATGGGGACATACTATGTATATTTAAACCATAGCATGTACGAATATATCAATTTCACAGTTGAATATAGGTAAGGCTCAGAGAAGCTTAGTGACTGGCACAAGGTCACTCAGTAAGAAAGTGGCACCATTAGGGATTAGAGTTCATGCCTTCTGATTCCCTTTGGGGGTTCTCTGTAAATACATCATGCTTTTTTTGTGCAGGGCTAAGCTGAATGAAGTCAGGCCAGTCATCAGCAAGTCTCTAGGTCTTAGTTCATAGAAGTCAGTCAGGGCCCAAGGCCCCTCAGTTTATCAATATCCGCCTCTTGGAAGCAGAAGCCTGGTAGCTGCTGGACCTGAAGGAAAGCAGGGATGGTAAGTGGAGGGGAAGCTTTAACTTGATGCTGTTGAGCTAAGCTTTCCAGGTAGCCCTCTAGCTATTACCTGCATCCCTTGCCCTTGTGCAGGTAAACAGAGAGGAGGTGAAATAGCCCCCAGCTATGTGTGGCAGAAGGCAAAATGAAGGGTTTGAGGCTGCAAGACAATATTCTAGCTTTCCAAAACAAGGCCTTCCAGCCACAATTCCAGGCTCAGAGGGGAATGAGAAGCACAAATGTAGTCAAAACACTGTGATTCTGAGAGATGTACCAGTTTAGACCTTTTCTTTTGATAAATATGCAGGTGGTTTCCAGGCTGATGTCATGCATCTTTGGGGAAGTTGGTTTCAATGGGAGTACAACTAGAACACTATGCATCAACTTTGTGAATAAAACTTTCCCTTTTCTGGGGAAGATAGGCTTAGGATCCTGCAACCATGATGTCTACATATCACAAGAACCATTGTCTCTGAGAGCTGGGCATATGATTATGGTACTCCTAACCTTCTAGGTCTGCCAGTCTGTACTAATTCTTAGTTCTCTCTTATCTTAGCCTGATTCTGTGCTTGGGAATGTGCAGGTAGAGTGCCAAGCCATTCTACAGCACTTGCTTCAGGAATGTAGAGAACCTAGAGAAGTCTCTTCTTGCCAGGATAACAGTTGACATTTCTCCAAGTTGCCAACTAGTTTTCTCAGGGGTCTCCCATTAGGAAATGAATGTCCTTGTCCAGATGTGCATGTGATTCTGCTATACCAGCTCTTTCCACCTTCACTTCTTCATGTTAAATCTCACTCTAGGTGGAAGAAATTATAACTTTATAACAAACAGATATGTGTCAGGAAGCAGGTGGCAAGAGTTCAGCATTGAGAGCTTCAACTTCTGCTTCTGAATCAATGACTTGATTTTTGAATGTTCAGCCCAAGTTTGCTGTAATTGGCAAATTTGCAAGTGTCAGTGGGTAAGAGCTGGAGCTCTGTAGAAGGACTATTGATTCATATACTATCTGAGTGACCTAATGATTATACGCTACAATTGTATACAACTTTGATGACCCTGAGAATGTTGTTTAATTAGATTTGGGGAGAATTAAATAATCTGTAAACTATATAGCACAGTGGACCTCAACCTATGTGAGGTTTTTTTCTCACCCTTCCCTCTCTTACCATCCCTGCCTACTCGCAACTTTTTGGCTTCTAATCCAGCACTATATTTTTTTCTGTCTCTTTCTTTCTGTTCTGTGGACAAGGGGTTTTTCTCTTGGGATACTCTGGACTGTATTCCCTTGTATTTCCCCTTCCTCACTGGATATAGCAGTTGAGGGGCCTCTCTTGGAGCAGGAGCGATTGGACAGGGGCTCCAGCATGCCCACTATGGTGCATAGGTAATTTCAGGTTTCCACATTTTCCTTGATGTCCGTGAGAGATGCCCATTTCTATTTTCACAGAGTGCAAGATGGCATTGGAAGTAATAGAATCTTCTAAAGTTTGGGCCAAGATGGTTTTCTTGGAATGATTTCCTAGCAGAATACCTTCAATCCCCTGGGCCTGTCAGCTATTTCAGGAACATTTTAAGTGGCTATTAACAAAATGTTGAATTATGGCTGCAAACTCCTGGGAGCTCAGATGACATTCACATGAATCACAGGTGAGCTCTGTGCAGTCAAGGCTGCCACAATGGGCTGAGATTAAACAAACAAGGGCCATTGTTCTCTCCAGAGCAATGAGGCAAGAACGCCATTTCTTGGAGCCTGTGATTTCTGGCAATGTGGCCTTTAGATGCAGGACACTGTTCCAGGAGACATAGCTCATTGCTGCAGGGCAGACAGATGCTCTCTGGTTTACAGAGAGGCATATTTCAGTTTAACGTCCGCAAGAATTTACCCACGCTCAGCATGTCCAGGAATCTACCAGCCAATCTCCAGGGTTATGAGTTGCCCAGCACATTGATTCAACAAACATTTACTGGATAGTCCCTATATTCTAGACATTGTGCTAGGCTCAAGAGAAGTGGAAAAGAATAATACCCAGTCTAGGCATTCAAGGGGCTCACAGTCTCCTGAGGAAGCTAGACAGTAAGCAAAAGATTACTTTACACAAAATAACCAGTTTGTCCAAGTTCCAGGGGTGACACAGGGTAGGCTCTGAAAATTTTCAAAAGAAGATGAGAGCTAAATTTTATTCTTTTTTTAAAAAAAATTGGAAACAATTTCAAACGTATAGATGTTGCAAAACTAGTTTAAAGAATTCCTGTTTATCCCTCACCCAGAAGTTCAATGGTGGTCCACTAAGGTCCTTCTGGGCTAAATGAGTCCATCCAGGACCCACTCCTTGTGCCCAGTTGTCAAGTTTCCCCTGACTCTATCTTTACTCTCACACTGTTTCTGTTTCATCTTGATTTTCATGCCCTTGAATTTTTTTTTTGTAATTCAAGGCCAGTCATTTTGCACAATGAACTTCAATTCTGGTTTGTTCAATGTTTCCTCTTGATGAGACCAGACATGATTTTTTTTGGCTGGAATTTCACAAAACTGATGCAGAATTCTCATCGCATCCTATCTGGAGGCATGCAATATCTATTTGTCCTAATACTGACAGTGTTAACTTTTATCACTTGATGAAGGTGTGTCTTCTGAGGAGATACTCTGAGACTATGTACAATTCCATTTCTTATTACTCCTTCACCCTCTGGTTTTATCATCCATTGATTTTTCTTGCTTGAATTATTACAATGATCCTTGCCAAATGGTGGTTTTCAAATTCCATCATCCTTTCTACATGTGCTAGTTGGCTTTCTGAAATTCAGAAGAGCTTTTTCTTTTTTCTCTTTATTTATTTATTTACATTGGTGTAGACTCATAGATTTCTACTTTACTCAATGGGTTTTAGTCTGTTAATGTTGTTATTTATTTTGAAACTCAAATTTTCCCACATTTGGGAACCCCTTCCAGCTGACTTTTTTGTGCTTTTAACATTTCCCTGTATTTTTTTAAAGTTTTTTTTTCTTTCTCGTTCAGCTAGACATTCAGTATCATTTTCTTCTTTTCTTTCCTCAGTCCTGTAATCAGCCAGTTATCTAACAAATCTTGGTCCATTTGAATAGGAAATGCTATTTAGAACCAAGATCCAAGTTGTAGGTATGTTCAGTACTACTAGGGTGTAGCTGCTTCCAGACTTTCTCAGTGGACAGAGCTAAGTTATTTATATCTACATTTACAACTACATCTCCAACTCGGAATTTACACAGATGCCCCTGATTCCAGTATAACACCACAGGGGTCATTCTGGCTTTTCCTTTTGTCCGTATTGGTCCCTGCCTTCTCTAGCAGTAGGAAACTTATGTCCTGTCATCCTCAGGTTATTTACTTACACTCAGTTCTCTGGAATGGCGCCCGTCTTCCTATCCCACTGGGCTTCTGCTCTGCTTGGATGCCCTCCTCTCCTCCTCTCCAATGCCCTTCTTGTGTGTGTTCTGGCTGCTACCAGCCTGCCTTTCATTCATATTCAAATTTCCCCAATTGTCCCGAAAACATGTTTACAGCTTTCTAACTTTTAAAATTCAGGACCCATTGAAGATACAATCAAGATTCATGTGTTGCATTTGGTTATTTTGTCTCTTTTAATGAAAAAGCTCAGCCCCCCACCCACATCACACACACAGTTCTAAAAATAACTTTATTGAGATGTAATTCTTATTCCATACAATTCACCCATATAAAGTGTACAATTCAATGGTATTAAAAGCCTTCAAAGCATTCTGAATTTTAGAACATTTTTATTACCTCAGAAAGAAACCCCATACCCATTTTCAATCACCCTGCTTTCCCAATTTCCATCAATCCCACCTCTCTAGTTCTAGGTAATCATTAATCTATTTTCTGTCTCTATAGATTTTCCCATTCTGGACATTTCGTGTAAATGCAGTCATATAGTGTGTGGTCTTTTGTGATATATTTCTTTCATTGAGTACAATGTTTTCAAGGTTTAATCATGTTTTAGAATGCATTCATATTTCATTATTTCATTTCCTTTTATCATCAAATGATATTCCATTCTATGGATACACCACATTTTATTTATGCATTTGTCGTATGCCACATTTTATTTATTCATTTATCAGTTGATGGGCATTTGAGTCATTTCCATGTTTTGGCAATTATAAATAATGCTGCTATTCATACATCTTTTAGTGTTGACTTTTGGAAGAAAACAAACCAGTTGTCCTATACAATGATCCCACATTATAAATCTATCTGATTATTTCCATGTGGTATCACTTAACTTGCTCTTCCCTCTCCTGTATTTTTCATAAAGTAGAAGGTAGATTTAAAAACGTGGTGAGATTCAGGTCCAAACTGATAATTTCTTTCACTAGAGATGCTAAGATAATGCTAGGTAGCTCCATTGCCTCATCTCTCATCTACAAATCATCTTCCATCATGTGTCAGATAATACTATGCCACCTTTAAATATTTTGTTTGCGCTAAGAGTTGAACCTGAATTAGTAATTTCATTAGAAGTTTCAAAATAGTGATTTCCCAATTCTATCATTCTACATGTATCAGCTGACATTCTATTAGAAGGAAGACAGTTCACTCATCAACTGGGGATCAACTACAGTTCCTTCTATGTAGGCAAGATAAATGCTTATTCTTATTCTTTAATTACTGGTTTTCAGAGGATAGGGTTGTAGAATAATTTCCAGGCTGGGCTTTGAGGGATGATTAATTCTCAGATGGACAAGGGATAAGACATTCACTAGAGTTGAACAATGGCTAAGAGAACGGGTGTAGGTAAAAGGAGAGAGAGAAGGCTGGTAGGACTCCACTCAGCCGTAGTCAAGGCAACCAGACTCCTTCTGGATCCTGTGATATCCCATGGCTCTTCATTTCCCAGATATAGTTCTCTCACTAGTCCAGAGCCTGGGCAGGGCTGGAGCAGAGGTGGCAGGCACTAGAGTTGTTAGAGAAGGGCAGTGACAGCACTGACCATGTGGCAAAAGACAGCTCAGGAAGTGTCCAGCATAAGGATCCCAATTATTTAGCCTGCCCCTTCTCATCTTGTCTCTTCTCCGGCACCTCTTTCTAATTGGTGCCCAGTGATTGTGCTTCCATGTGTGGGTCTCCAGGGAATTCATTCAGCAGACCCTCCTCGGTGAGTGGGAGAGGTGGGGGAGCAAAGGAAAACTTCACATGCAGATTTCATTTAATGAAACTGCCTGGATAAATGATGAGGGTAAAACATTTACTGAGCACTGGCTACGTGCCAGGCAATGTTTAAAGCACCGCATATGTTTTAATGCATTGCATTCTCCCAGTGATGCAATCAGGGAGGTACTTTGACTCTTCTCATTCTGTATTAAGGACTGAGGTACAAAAGATGAAGGAAGCTCATGGTCTCATGCACTCCTCTATTCTGCCTTTCTAGGTGGGGTGCATGAAGAAGAGCTTCTGCTGGGAGGGGTTAGTTTCATATTCTTCTGCCCCCGGCTTATATTTCCCTGGATAACTAGATAATCAACAGCTCATTGGCTTTGACCCTAGAGGGTGAGACTTTTGGATGCACAGGAGTCTAAATATTTGTGTCCCCTACTAAATTCATATTTTAAAATCTCAACCCCAACCTGATAGTATTAGGAGGTAGGGCCTGTGGGAGATGATTAGGTCGTGGGGGTGGAGCCTTCATGAGTAAGATTAGTGACCTTTATAAAGAGGTCCTAGAGAGACCCACCCCTCCTTCCACCACATGAGGACACAGCTAGAAGGCACTGTCTATGAATCAGGAAATGAGCCCTCCCCAGACACTGAATCTGCCAGCACTTTGAGCTGGACTTCCTAGCCTCCAGAATTATGAGAAATGAATCTGTTGTTTATAAGCTACCCAATTTATGGTGTTCTGCTATAGCTTCTTGAACAGACTAAGACAGGAGTGACGTGGGGTGGAGCTTATGGGGGGAGAAGCACTCAGTGGACACAAGACTGTGCCCAGGAGCCCTTGACCTGATGGTCCACAAACAAGATATTTCCTCCACACAACCTGCTCTCTGCCTTGCCTCCACAGGAGCACTAGTTATCTGGCATGCTAATGAGCCCAGAGAATTAACATGGAATATGTATAATGATGGTTTTAGTTGATGGATTTAAAGCTACCTTCCTGGGAAAATATAATTCAGTCTGTTGGCTGGGAAAGCATCTTGGAATCAAATAGCACATATTGGCTAAAGTCTCAATTGTGGAGGACCAAGCACATATCTACCATGTGCAGTTAATTCAACCTGATGTCCACTTATCCATTCATTTTGCCTGTTTTGTCCAGGATGTATACAACATGTTCCCTGCCCTCAGTGGAATTTCATATTGCTAAAAGGTTACAGATATACAAACATACAATTTTAATTAAAACTGTCATGAAAGAATTATCTATACTATGCATGGCAGAGGAAGCTAGGGCAGACGGATAGAGAGTGATTCGTTCCCTATGGGGAATTGGAATGAAGTCCATGAAGTCTCATGGGAAAGGTAGCATTTTAGCTCTGCCTTCAAAAGGAGTAGAATTTAACCAGTGAAAAGAGCAGGTGAGGATCTTCCAGGGCCAGGGAAATGTGCCAAGGAAGTTACAGGACAGGTGGGTCCTGGGGGACAGAGTAAGCAAAATGTGGGCTTGGGAGACAGTGCTGCATGGGTAGGCCAGAGACAGGTTATGAGGGACCGCATGATGTTTGAGTATTGTCTGTGCTGATGAGAAAAGCCAAACTCTCTAAAATATTTGGAGAGGTTTATTCTGAGCCGAATGTGAGTGGCCATAGCTCATGACACAGTCCCAGGAGGTTGTGAGAACTCATACCCAAGGTGGTTGGGTTACAGCTTGGTTTTATACATTTTAGGGAGACAGAAGTTACAGGCAAAGATTTATGTCTTTGCCTGTAACTTCTGTCTCCCTAAAATGTATAAATCTTTGCCTGTAACTTCTGTCTCCCTAAAATGTATAAATCTTTGCCTGTAACTTCTGTCTCCCTAAAATGTATAAATCTTTGCCTGTAACTTCTGTCTCCCCAATACATGTAAGAACAGATTGGTTCAGCCCAGAAAGATGGGACGTCTCAAAGGGAAGGGGGGCTTCCAAGTCACAAGTGGATTCAATGATTTTCTGGTTGGCAATTGGTTGAAAGAATTAAGCTTTGTCTGAAGATCTGAAGTCAGCATAAGGAAATTCTTGAGTTAAGTAAGTAGGATTGTGGATGCCAAGGTTCTTGTTATGTAGATGAAGCCTCCAGGTAAGGTAAGAGGCTTCGGAGAGAATAGACAGAAAATGTCTCTTAAAAGGTGTCAGACTCTGAGTTAAATCTCTCCTGGATCAAGAAGAGACCTGGAAGGGGAAAGCGATTCTTAACAGAATGCAAATTTTCCCCATAAGAGATGACTTTGCAGGGCCATTTCAAAATATGTCAAAGAAAATGTATTTTGGGGTAAAATACCGAGGTTTCCTTCAGGGCCTGCTATCTGTCATGTGATGTTATCCATCAGAGTCAGGTTAGAGTATAGTATCTTATGGCTACAAAGAGCCTGCTTTGTCAGACTTACAATCTTTGTTCTAATGTTAATGCTGGTCAGCTGTGCCTAGACTCCAAAGGAGGAGGGTATAAGTAGGTATACCTGACTCCTGCCTTGTGATCACCGCCTGAACTAGTTTTTCAGGTTGCTTCGGGGTCCTCTTGGCCAAGAGAGCTCCATTCAGTTGGTGGGGGTGCTTATAATTATTTTTTGGTTTACATAGGCAATGGGGAGCATTCTCAATGATAAGGCTACATTTTTCTTTTTCTTTTTTTTTTTTTTTTATAATAATGATTGGCAGCATCCGGGTTGAGTATGGTTTAGATAGGAAAGATATTACAAAGGAATGGCTTCTGTTTGATTGTTTTACTATTAATATTAATATTATTATTATTTAAAACTCTAGTCTTGCCTTTGGTGTATATTTTACTTTTTCTTTTTTTTTTTTTTTAGAAGAAGTTTTACTCTTATTGCCCAGGCTGGAGTGCAATGGCACGATCTCAGCTCACTGCAACCTCCGCCTCCTGGGTTCAAGCGATTCTCCTGCCTCAGCCTCCCGAGTAGCTGGGATTACAGGCATGTGCCACCATGCCCAGCTAACTTTGTATTTTTCGTAGAGACGTGGTTTCTCCACGTTGGTCAGACTGGTCTCCAACTCCTGACCTCAGGTGATCCGCCCGCCTCAGTACAGGCATGAGCCACCTCGCCCAGCTGATATTTTACCTTTTAATCACATATTTGTGGAGTGCAAGTCCTTTATGTGAATTACTGACTGTAGACTATAAACAATATTTCAGGTGGTGAAAAACTTCATCATCCTATGCTGAAAGAATTAATCAATGTATAAAGGGAAGATTTAAGTCTATGATTCTCAACCTTAGCTGCACATTGGAATCACCTGGGGAGCTGTAAAAAAATACAGGTGTCTTGGTCTCACCACAGAGAAGTCTGGGTTGATGTTCAGGCATCGGGACTTTAAAAACTTATCAGGTTAATTTTAATGCCCAGCCAAAGTTGAAAACTACTAGCAAGAGAACCAGTAGTCTGGAGAGTTGGAAGCCAAACCTAGTGCTGGGTTGCTGATTAGTCTTCTCCTACGGAGATGCTAGTCCTAGTCTTGATCCTCAGCCACTTTCTATCTCTAGCTCATCTTCTGTGCCACATTCCTGCTTTCAGTGGTTCAGCTGCCAGTAGGCAGGCCTGTTTGGGAATACTTGGTCACAGTTGGAAGACAAATGCAGTTTTTGGCTGACCAGGCCATCACTGGCTGGGCTTTGCTGGGCGGAACTCAGAGAAGTTGTGAGGTTCCTGAAGTTTTGGAATTATTAATTAAGGGCTTTCCAACTTCGCTAGCAGAAAGAGCCTCCATTTTAAGCAAAGCATTCCATTTGTCTTTGTAGTTCTGACAAGCCTATCTGTAGAGTCTTGAATTCACTCTACAGTCCCCAGTCTTTCAGTAATGACCTGTGGTTGGCTATAGCTGTTCAGAAAATTAGAATTCCAAAGTTCAAGGTATTACTATTATTATATTTTTGCCAGAGTGAGGGCTATGAACTGAAGGGGCTCTAGGAGGTGCTGCCTAGGTATGGGTGGGGGCCCCAGGATTCAGAGTAAGGAGTGTAGTTTGACAGTGAGCTCCCTCTCCTGGAAATGACTCGCTGCATGTCTGTCCACTAGAGTGGTCATAAGCAGGGCTTCCTTCCTGAGGTCAGACCTGATTAATCTCGGGATTGGCACAAGTAGAAACTTAGCTTCTGGAGTATGTGGTGCAAACTGGCATTGAGAAATCATCACATAACTTGTTGACCTAGAACGTCTCCATGTCTCATCACTGGACTCAGGGCAAAGTCCTCCTTCTAGGTTTCTCTGGAACTTGTGGCCTGGGCTGTGCTGGTGTTTCCAGCCTCATCTCTACCATGGCTGCACTCCCATTCCTCTTCCTCCCATTCTCTCCTTCCCCCATTGTGCATTTATTCTGTGCCAAGCACTTGACCTGGATTATTTCTCTTGGGGACAGGCATGGATTATCTAACTTGCCCGGATGGACCTGGTTAAAGGTGGCTTTCCAGCTCTGGTGAGAGGACAATGTGGCCTCTTTCTGGAGACACTGGCGCATTCAACCAGGCCGTTAGTACTTAAAGATGGATGATGTGCCTGAGGGTGAGAGGGCAGTCACAGAGAGAAGTGCCCATTTACAAAATTTCAAATGCAATTAAATCATTGTTCACCCCCAAACCTCTGATGCCAACTACAACATGACTCTAGGAAGCTTCACAGCATTTCCTATTGATGCATTTTAGACTTCAAGGGGGCATTTACCATTACAGATATAAAGAAGGGATGCTGGCTTCAGAATTAGAGCATCAGTACCTGGAAGCTGACTGTAGCACTCATCAGCGATGTGAACTTGCTAAGTATGTCTCAGAATTAGTTTCCTTCTCTCAGGGTTTTTCAACCTTGGAACTAGTGACATTTTGGGTCACAGGATTCTCTGTGATGAGGGCTGGACATACTGTAGTGTCCTGTGCCTTACACTATGCCTAGCAGTGTCCCTGGCCAGAAGTGCTCCTCTTGCATGTCTCACCCTGCAAAGCTCCAGACATTACCCAGCATCTACTGAGGGGCAAAACTGCCCCCAGTGGAGAACCACTGGTTTCTCTGTAAATTGGGATGAAAAACTCTCCTGTCATTTAGTTTACCTCAGTTGTAAATAAGTGTGATTTGCAGGAAAAAATCACTTTGCACACAGCCGGTGGCCCTTGGCAGACAAAATGAGCCCCAGGAAGCTGTGGGTTTCCTTGGCTGCCTCACAAGAATGCTTTACCTGTTGGTGCCAGGCCCTTTGAAGGCTCCTCAAGCCAGGTGAGTACCAGGCTCATTGGCATCACTGGTGCCCTGGCCTGAGGCCATGCAAGTGAATGTCAGCCTCCTGGGCTTCTGTCCCACAGCCCAGAGCCAGGCTGCTCTTGGGGGCATGCAGGGATGTTCTGTAGCCAGCTCAACAGAGACAGGCTGCCCCTAGACCACTTCCAGTGCATGAGGAATTCTCAGGGATGTGGCTTCTCCCAGCACCTATTTTAGGAGAAGAGAAAGGAAGGGGAAAGACCCATTTACCAAGCATTGCCATGGTTCTGCCTCCACCCACTCAGAGACACTATCCCCTTCCCCTACACCACAAAAAGAAAAGTGGAAAATAACCAAGAAAAAAAAAGACCCTTGAAGGCAAAGAAATCTGGGTTCGTATCCTTTCATTGCCTGTAAATTGGGAAATGAATCGTATATATTTGTATCATATTATACATCTATTTATCAATCCCAAGGTTAGTATGAACATTTAATTAAATCAGATAATCGATGCCAGCACTGAGTCTGGCCAATAGTAAGTAATAAATACTTGGTAGTTCTCTTCTGCCTTTACGTAGATCATCTCAGTTCCCCCTCACAGTGAAAGAGGCTGATGTGGTATTAAATTGGGGTGACACCAAACAGGCCCCTAATGGGTTAGATTGGAGCCTAGGCTCCTCTGTGGAGGAGACTATGCTTCTAGGGAGCCCTACCCAACTCTCTCTGAAGAGGTCAGCTGGGCAGAGGCTTCCAGGTTGGGTGATTGAAGCATGGACTGATTTTACCCAAGCCTTCACAGTTTTTAAAGAGCACTTATGCACACACTTGTTACCTGACAACATCCCACAGTGGTAGGGAAGGCAGGTGTTATTATTCCTACTTTGCAGGCTAAAAAATCCAAACTCAAGGAAGTTAAATCACTTTTCTGAAGCCATACTCTAGTAAGTGGCAAAGTTGAGATCCCAGCTGAGGTGAGCCAGGCTTTACATTCTTATGTACCCTGCAGAGGCATTATGATCCTCCTGCAGAGAGCCCAGAGATCAAACTTATAAGAAAGGTGGTGCCTCAAATTCCAGAACAGCGCCTAGAATTGTCACAAAAATTTCCAAAATGCCCCCTCCCTCTGCCCCACCAAGAGATCCTACAGTTCCTAAATGTCCCTCAGAGAAGAATGGAGGAGAAGCTAGACCCAAGGTAATTCATCAATAGGCCAGCACTCAGGCTTTCAAATGCTCAGATCCAGATTCTCAGACCTTTCAGGGGCTCTTGTTTACCTGGTCCTATTTGGGCAGGAGGCATCAGCAATGGCCCCTGCCCAGCAGACCCTGGGTCTCAATGGGATTAAAGGAAAGGCACGCAGAGCTACAGACTGAAATATTTCTCCTTTGCTTTTGTGGTAGAGTGTGAAATATCTCTGGGGCATCTGAGGACAGGGTTTAGGCTCAGGAAGATGCCCCTGCTGTCTGCAGACCACAAGCTGGCTTCTCCCCAGGGATGATGTGGTGACCAGGCAGGGCTGAATCAGGGCTGGCTTTACTCAGGTCCTGGAGGGTGACAGCTCAGCTCTGGAGTCTCTGTGGCTGAGCTGGGGACAGAGACCTTTATGGTTGGCTGTTTATAGGTCCAGATGGCCAAAGGAACAGAACTATGCTGATGCAAAAATGACTCTTCTGGGGCCTGGGCAGTGGAGCTTGGGGGCTGGCAGTTTATTTAGGGAATACAATGGCCAACTCAGAATGGATATTTCTAATTGATTCCTCCCCAGCTCCTCTCTCTCTCTTCCATCCCCATTATTCCCATGACCAAATGGCCCTGTCTGAAACACAGCTCTCAGGATGTCACTAATTTGCCCCAGTCCATCAGTGGCTCCATCTTGTCTCACCAATTTGCATTTCAAGGCTCAGTTTCCAATTCTTCATGATGCAAAGCCTACCTCTGCCCAAACATACAATTCACTTTTTCCTGAAGGCTTTCTTTCCCCACTGACCCCTCAGCCTTGCTCCTACTATTCATTCTCAGAATTCATCCCTCTTCTCTCCCTTACCATTGGTTTGTTGAAAATCTACTCATCTGCTAATGTCCAGCTCCAATGCAGCTTTTTCCAGGAAGGGTTTCTTGATCTCTCCCTACCCACTGTACTCATTCCTTAAATACTTGTTCTCCCTCCATTGAATAAATATCTTGGTGCTTTTTACTTCTCTAAGGGCCGGCATCAGATTGGCCTTATAATATGTTCATTATAAGCTTCCCTTTCCCTGACACCCATCTTTTCATTTCAAAAAGCATTTGTTGAGCATCTGCTCTCTTCTAGGCAGTTGCTAAGGGATGGACCAGTTATGCAAACATGGGTAATGCAGGGCCCAGCCCTTGGGGAGCTTGCTGCCCAGATGGGAAAACAAGCATCCTAACAGATTCATTGTGGTGTGAGAAGCATCATGGAAGGGAATTCCAGAGTTTGGAGGAGGAAATGCTTTTCTCTGTTTAAGGAAAGCTGTTGGCATTGAAGCTTATCAGAGATCAAAGACATCTTTGTCTTTTGACAGGGACTGTATCTTTTTTGTCTCCTTCCCTCTGTGCCCAGATGGCACCTGGGACATAGATGATGCCAAGTAAATGTGTGTTGCACTGGGACTAGTTAGATAAAGGTCTCTGTTCTCCGGGCTACTTTGAGCCTTTGTCCATACCCCTATTTACACTGACTCAAAATCATAACTGTTGCATCTCCTTATAAGCGATGAATGCCTGGAAAATAGTGGTTGAATCTAATACACTGCATTATCTTTGGAGCCTGCACAGGGTAAGGGTTTAAGGAGCTTTGCTGGGTGAAATCATGGGTGGCAGTGACTTCCCCTAATGAGCCCACCTTGAAAAGTGTGTGAGGGGCTCAGTTAGAGCATTCTGTCTTTCTTCATGTCTCTAATTTCGTCCTTTCATGATGTGCAAATGAATTAACTCCTCAACCCCACAGATAGCTCAAAGGGTGCAGAGCTAGCCTTAAAATAAATGACAAGGTGCAAATTTCCATGGTGGCTTTATTGCCTCCTAACTGGACTCACCAGGCTCTTGGAAGACAGTGCTTCTTGCTCCACTGGGCCAGCTCCTTGCTGGTTCAGGTGCAGTCCTCCCAGCTCAGTGGACCCCCTTGAGAGGCAGGACATGGCATGTCTGGAGGGTGACAACAGCTTTAGCCTTTGTTCTGTACTTAGTGCACTAGTAATAGAATGTCCATCTTCTAGATTTTAAGGAATCTTTGATATGGGGATCCAAGAAGATTGGAAGCAGCTACTAGTATGCCCTGTTTTAGGTATTACATTATAAAAGGTTTCTGTAGACAAAGAAGCTTGAGAAAGATCTTGGTGAAATATAACTACCTAGATTTCTTCAAGGCAGGACTTCTCATCACCTTTGCTGTGGTTGACTGGTACTGTGAGTCTCCACAAGGGAGTATTATATGCAGTGATGTTCATTCTTCGCCAAGAACCTCTTACCACTCTAGAGAATAGTTTTGGGAATTGTTAGTTCCAGGTGTAGCATGGTACGTGGCCCTTTAGGACTGTGGAATAGGTTCCTAGCTTGTGATATGTGTGTATATCAAATGCAGTCATGTCCTACCAGGATTCCCAAAGCTGATTCTGACAGACAGTAACTCCCCAGAATTCTTATATTTTGTAGAAAAAAAAATTGTATTCCAAGGCTGGTTATGCTGTACAAGTGGAGATCTTGGCCTTGGAGTGAGACGGAGTGGAGCTTGGATGCTTGTTCCACCATGTAAAATCATCTCTGCCAGTTTCCACACCTGTATGTGGGGTGATCCTAGTCCCTACGTCATTAGGCTGTCGTGAGGATTAAATGGGACAGAGGACATCACATGCTAAGCAGGGTGCTTGATGTGTAATATGTGTTAAATAGATGTAAGCTATTCAAAACTAGATTCATATGTTTTTTATTCTCATAGTTCAGGAGCCCATGCACTCGAGAGGAGGGGGCCAGGCATCACTCTGCATGCTGATCTTTAGAGTCTTCATGTTCACTCTACTGGGGAGCCCTTCTCAATATAAGAAACCACTTGTGGATATGAAAAATAACTAGCTGAAATCCCAACCACTGATGGATTAAGTCAGGATTTCTAGTGGTGGGTCTGGGTATCTGGCAATTTTTAAAGCTCCTCAGGAGGTTCTGATGTGCAGCTGGAACTGAGCTAAACTGAGACCACCCCGTCTACTGACACAACCTCATTCTCCCTCGGGCCCCAAACTTTCTGTGGAAAAGGGGAAAAAAGCCAATGCTGACTTTTTGCCTGTAGTAACCGGACATCCAGAAATGCTTCAACCAAAGAGAGTGCTGGAGGTGGTAACATTAATAACTTGCATATCTAGCACATGTTTCTAGGGCTGAAACTACTCCCATAAATGTGGGGTAGGCAGAGCAGGGACTGTTTCCCTTCTCCATTTAAAGGATGAGAAAACTGAGGCTCTCAGAAGTTAAGTGACTTCCCTGAGGTCATGCAGTGACATACACAGGCCCCTCCTCCTCTGCTATCACATTGAATGAGTGTGGTTTGTAGGCGAAAGTGAACCACACTGCAGCCCGTGGCCCAAGGCAGGCACAATGGGAGCAGGGAGGCTCTGGTCCCCTTGATCCATCACAAGAACAGCTTCACCAGCTTTGCCAGGCCCTATGAGGCTCCCCACACCTGGGGTCCCTGGGAATTCAGTGAGCGGAACTTCTCAATAGGGATGAGGTGTAGCAGAGTGGAGTCCCATGGGCAGCTTTGATATGACTATGTGACCCTGCCTCCCCCTACCCAACAAACCCTCACAGCTTCTGTTGTGTTAGTTATTCACACCCATGATCTGGGCCTTTTCCTCCCCATTTACGTCCCTGCTTCTCATCCTCTACCTCCTTTTTCTTCATCCTCCTTTTTTCAAACATTTATTAAGATTGTACAAGGTGTTAGGCGCCTGTGGGATGTGATACCATCATTTTTATAATTATTATATATTTGTGGCTTTCAGTGTGCTCTCCTTGCCTCTCTGAGGTTCAGGGAGGTTGAGTAACTTCCCCACAGTCACACAGCTAGAATACGGCAGAGCTCACACATAGATCTAGTGGGTCCAGCCTCCTTTGCCCAGGGCCGGGGATGCGCAGCACAGAGGAGGCCAGGTTGGCTCTGAGCCATGCTGCCAGTTTGGGGATCCCTGAATTTGCTCTTTGTACAGCCTCCTCCTTAATCATGTTCTTTTCCTTGCATGGGACAGTTTCTTGCATTTTTGAGTTCAGTCTTCCCTTGCTGTGGAGGGCTAAGGTGGCATCGGACTCCTCCCTGGAGCTGTTGCACTCGTCCTGGTGCAGAAACAGCAGGGTAGTTGAAACCTCCAGCTGGCCCCACTGAAGGAGAGAGGGTGTGTCCAGGCTGAGAAGGGGGGTCCCTGCACTCCATGCCTTCGCTCTCGATTCTGCCACCTATACATAGGGAAAAAATGATTGCTGCATGACTGGTTTGGAAATGGGAAGAGGTTGATGGTCCGGGAAGAGAAAGAAGATGCATCCACCACTACACTGAAACAGTGGGCGTGGGGGCCACACAGTCTGGAGCCTGGTGTCTAGCTCATGGGTCCAGCACTCTTCCTTTATTGGCTCAGAACAAATTCTAGAATGTCATAGATGGAGGAGAAACCCAAGACCATCTTGTGTTTTGCTTTATAGAATTCAGAATGAAGCTAAAGAGAGATCACCAATCATAAGACTTAGAGACAGACTGGGCAAGGCAGGGAGGCAGGGAGATGCAGAGACAGACCTAGATCTCGTGATAGAAAGTCCTCATTACCAGTTTGAAAAGCCCCGATGCGCATACTGCCTCCTTTTCCCCTCTGGCCATTCACACAGAAACTTTATTCATGATGAAAAACAAACACCCTCTTACTGAAGCTGATATGAGTTGGGTGCCCGATACCTGCAGCTGTGGATTCTACTGAATGTAAAGGCTTACTGGGAGCCCAGAGGCGGACTGCTTCATCACTTATCCATGGGCCCTCCCACCTTAATTTCTTAGACACCCTTCAAGGGCATCCCTCTGTCCTGAGCTGGAGGGTGGAATGTTCTAGTAAGGGGCCTGTGCTCCCTGTCAGGGATGTGTATTTTCCAGAGACGTGCCCTGGCTACTTCACACATGGTTCATGCACCAGCAGCATCAGCATCACCTGGAAGCTGAGTAGAAATGCAGAGCCCCAGCCCCACTCCACTCTGCAGAAACAGAATCTGCAGCTTAACAAGGTCCCCAGGTGGCTCGTGTGCCCTCTAAAGTGTGAGAAGAACATGTGGTCCCATCTGCCTCCATCCCATGCCTGTGCCTGCCTTGCCTCTTTGTTCAGAGTCAGAGAACCTCATCTGTGCTCTAAGGAGTAGGCCGGTGGTGCTCCTGACCAAGAGTTGGTAGCTCTATCCTGACAGCTGGGTCACAGTGGATAAGAAGTAATGGATCAGCCAACCCCCTAGGGAGGCTGAGAGAGGAGTGAAGGGGTAACATCTCTCAGCGTTCTCCCTGATGCCGCTGTTCAGGACTGAGGGCCTGAGCATGCTCAGAAGGCTGAGGCTAAACAGCCCCATGCAAGAAAGGCAGGCTGGTGTGGTCTGGGAAAAGCAAGCATCGATGTCACCTCTGTGGTGCTGCCTTCATTCCCTGCTTTCCTTCACCACCCCAGGCTGTGGGATAATGAGGCTTGGCTCCTTGGTTTTGGGTGTGAGGCAGTGGAGTGGGGTAGTAACTATCACAGATGATGCCTAAGTCTCACTGGTGTAGCCTTTAGTCACAGTAAACTTTTTTTCTGCTTACATCATAGTCTAATCAGGGCTTTGGCAGGCAGCCCTCCTCATGACAGCTCAGGGCCAAGCTTCTTCCTATATAATGGCTCTGTCTTCCCCTGGAGCCTTGAGTCCTCCACTGGATCCTTTGTGTCTTGCCATGAGATGAGGGGAGGAGACACACCAGCTCTTGAATGTGCCCACCCAAGATCATTCACTTTACTTGCATTCACACTTCATTGAGCAGAAAGCTCAGTCCACAGCCCCACTCTGCTCCAGTGGAGACTGTGACATGTGGGATAGCCATGTGGTCAAGGGGAGTGACATGGATAAGAGGCATGGCTGCCACCTGTGTTCCACAGTTACTTCCCTGCCCTCTGGCTGCTCTCTGGAGTTCCAGATTTGTGTATCTGAGCTCTTACCTGGATCCTCAACTTCAGAAGCTACAGCTCACCCACAGCCCATGTCCTGGTGGCTGTGGTATTGTGGAGACATCTAGGCGTGAGAACATAATCCCTCAAACTACTACTTGTGGGGATGTGAGCAATTTATATAATCATGTTACACCTCAACTTCCTCCTTTATAAGATAAGAATCATTATTCCTAGAGATCACCTTATGCATTTATTAAAACATACTGAGAGGATTAGAAGTGCTCCAGCCCAGAGATGGCAGCCACAGAGCTCCCATGGGATAGCCTGGCACTGTAATTTGGGCATTGTTTCAGTCTATTCCCTTCCGAGACTGGTTCTCTGGTCTCCTGGAGATTCCATGAGCTACCTAACATCCTCTAACAAATTACTCTACTGATGACACGGGCTTGAGTGGGTTCTGTGGAATTGGCACTGGCCCCAGGACTGCATTAACACCTTCAGTTGTCTTCTGATCAAGATTATGATGTTTCATCATCTACACCCACAGTAATTAGAAATAAAAACAATATAAACCACACACACATGCACACACATATACACATTGTGTGCCAGGACTTGTGCTGGGTGCCTGGGATAAACTAATGGCAAGGCCTGGCCATCCAGCGGACCCTGGCCTGTGAAGGGAGGCAGTCATTGGGCATTGTGTCAGTAGCATCGTTTGTGTCGGTAGCATTGTGGTGAGGGCATGCCAGACTCAATGAGGACACAGAACAAGAAGAACATGAGTCTGTTCTGGGGTATGGGTAAGGCTTCGTGAAGGAGGTGTCTCTGAAAGGGAAGGGGAGATGTTTTCCCAGAACAAGGAAGGAAAGGCACTATAAGCAGAGATGACTATACATAGAAGTCCTGATGTGTGGGTGAACAGGACATTTCCTGTAAACACTGGGGATTGTTATGGAGTGCATATTGGTGATCCCCAAAATTTGCCCCTTAAAACCCTAATCCCCAATACGATAATATTAGGAGGTGTGACCTTTGGGAAGCAATTAGGTTTAGATGAGTTAATGAGTGTGGAGACCCCATGATGGCATTAGTGTCACTATAGGAAGAAGGGGTAGAGATCTCTCTCTCCATGGTATGAGAATATCACAAGAAAGCAGCCACATATAAACTGGGAAGGGGGCCCCCAAGGAAAGCCTGACTATGCTGGCACCCTGCTTTTGAACTTCAGCCTCCAGAAGTGTGTGAAGTAAATGTTTTGTTTGTTTGTTTTTCCTTAAGCCACCTCGTCTGCGTTAGTCTGTTATAGAAGTCAGAACTGACTGTAAGTGGGATGAGAACTGAGGCTGAACAAGCAAACCCATCAGATTAAGGGGCTCTTTTGCTGCAATGTTAAGAAGTTTGAGCCATAAATAAGGAAGTGGTGTCACCATATGTGTGTTTTAGAATGGTCTCCCTAGTAGTACTAAGGGGTATGGATTAGAGAGATTATTTTGTAGTGTTTTGAATTTTTAAAAAGTTACTGTGTAGATCAGTGGTGCTTTGGTGCCTGAAGCAGCCTTTGAACTGCTCAGAAAGTATATTAAATATGAAAGTAATAGCAAGTGATGTCAGCCATTATAGTTTTACAAGATGCCAGGCACTGTGCTAAGTACTTTTCTGTATTCTTTCTTTTACACAATCTCTGTGCCACAATCTTCTTATCTGTTAAATGATGAGAAAAATAATACCAATGTAACCAAGTTGTTTTGAAGATTATAAAACTTAATATTTGTATTTATTTGTTTTTGAGGCAGGGTTTCACTCTTATCACCCAGGCTGGAAGGCAGTGGCATGATCTCGGCTCACTGCAACCTCCACTTCCAGGGCTCTAGTGATTCTCCTACATCAACCTCTCGAGTATCTCGGACTACAGACACCCGCCACCACACCCAGCTAATTTTTGTATTTTTGTAGATACAGGGTTTTGTCATGTTGCCCAGGCTAGTCTTGAACTCCTGATCTCAAGTGATCTGCCCACCTCAACTTCCCAAACTGCCGGGATTACAGGTCTGAGCCAGCACGCCCGGCTGTAACTTACTTGAAGTGTTTAAAAGGCTTCAAATGATCCCTAGCCCAGGTCAAGCCTTTAGTAAAGGCTGCTTTTGGTTACAATGATCCTAAGAGATAGGAGACCATTGTTCCATTTCATAGATGGAAAAGCTGAGGCTTGCAAGACCATTCAGGTTGTAAGTGACAGCAGCTGGGTTTGGATGTAGACTGTCTGGTTGTAGATTCCAGGCTCTTAGCCTATGCACCACCTATGCAGTCACTGTCACTGTCCTGGTGACTCAGAGGTGAAGGCAAGAGGTAGGTGCCTGTACAAGGTGACTCCCAGAGCACCCCTACTGCTGAGCAAGAGGTACCTGCCAGGTGCTGGCTGCCATTCCCAGGAGTCTGGCCCCTCCCACTCCCTGGTAGTCTACAAAGGGAGGGCAGGAGGTGAGAGAGATGCAGGAAATGGCATTGCTCATGGAGCTGAAGCCTTCCTTCTGACCGGGTTGGGCGGGTTCCTGCTGGGTTTCTGGGTAATGGCGTCAGCTCAGCTTGATCTCAACAGCTTCATCTCGTTGCCCTGCCTAGAATCCAGGCAAAGATAAATCCTCTCCCCAGTTCCAGGGCCAGGAGGGAGAATCTTAATAGACCAGCTTGCCTTCCCAGAGCTTGTTACCACCCTTAGAGAGGGTCGTGTTCTAGGGGATTCTAGCGTCTTCTCATAGGCTGGGCAAGACTGGTCTTCTGACAACTTGGAACAATTGGAACCCTGGCTGCCCACAGAACTGTTGTCTGGGAGCGAGCAGTGAAGCCTGGTTCCATGAATTTTTGATGGACTTCCCTACTGAAGATGTTAGTGTGCCCTTGAAGGTGGATAATTGAAATTCAGATTTGGATATTCTATTACTTGGCGATATTCCTTATGAGGCTGCTTTGTGTTTCCCGGTGACTTGGTTGCAGCTTTAGTGACTCCATTATGGAGAAAGATATTGATTTGTCAGGGTGGCGTCAGGAGCACTGCTCTGATGAAAATTGATTTATCTCTCCCTGAGCAGCTTGTGTTTTTAATTCGTCTTTGCCTCCAACAAGGTGTGGGGTGGGGTGGGGAGGGCGAGTGGAGGAGGGCACCCCCTCGGCCAGGACTCCGTTCAGCACTACACGCTATAAATAAAGCTTGGGGTATAGCACTAGCTGTGGTTTTATGCTCTGTGCTGAGAAGATAAAATAGCTCCTCATTTGTCCCTGCTAGTGTTTATAATGTTTCTGTTCATTCTTTTCCTCCCATGACACAGACACACATAGCTGGGTGTGACAGATGAGGTCCATGGGAGAATGACTCTCTCTCTCTCTCTCTCTCTAGATGAGAAACAAGTCGATATCGAAGTGGCAAGTGGAACTGGGGAGGTCTCCGTTTGCATTCCAATGAACCACAGGGAATAACTTTTAATTGTGAGACTTTGATGTCCATCGGCTCATTCCTTCATTCATTCTGGTAGTGTGGTGTAGTAGTCGGCTGCCTGGGCTGGACCCTCCCTTCTGCCACTTTGTAGCCGCATGTGCTGAGCACTTATTTAATCTTGATGAGACTCAGCCTGTTTGGGAATACCAGGAAGATAATGATGCTTGACTGATAGGGTGGGTGGGAAGATGAAATGAAATGATGCATGCAAGTTCTTAGCACATTGGCAGGCCCCAAATAATATGAATAAGTATTAAAAGGCAATAACTAAAATAAGTAAGACAGATGAAATAAATAAAATAGCAGTCATTTGTTGAGTACCTTCTCTGTGCCCATGTGGGCTTTGGTCATACAGAGATGGCTACCTGCAGCAAAGACACTGAGTACCCTAGTAGGAATGCACTGTGGCCTAGGGGACCCCTCTAAAAGTGCAGAGAAGGGCATCATGGGAGGGAGAGGGTTCAGAGAAGACTCCTGAAGGAGGTGATGGCTGAACTAATTCTGAAGAAAGTCAACGTTTGTTACGGGAACAAGAGAAGCTAGGCAGAAGGGAGGGTCCAGCCCAGGCAGCCGACTCTGAGGTTCCTTGGATGAATGGCATGATTGGATGTTGGAATATTTTAGCAGGCTTGGAGGAAAGGCTTTATGGAAAGGTTGGGGCAGGAGGTGATCTAGGGTGATGGTTGCAGCCTTTATCATGAAGGTCTTGAGCTTAGACTCTTTTGTCAATGTCCTGAAGACTCGGAGGAGCCGTTGTGACATTTCAAGGTCTCAATCAGGGGAGGGGCATGATGAAATTGATATTTTGAAAAGGTTTCTCCAACATCAATGTGGGTGGTAGATTGGAGGGCACTTGAATGTGGTGCAGGGACACTTACTTGAAGGCCTTTCCAATGGTCCATGTGAGATGAGAGGAGGGACTAAACTAAGGATATGATGGTAGAAATAGGTCAGAGAAGGCAGATGGGAGAGACAAGATGGAGGGGGCACTACTGAGACATGGGTGGCTGTGGGGCTGACAAGGGAGTAGAGGAGAAGTTCCTCTCCAGTGTTTGGAAGGATAGTGGGTGCATTCATTTCCTAGGCTTGCCATCACAAAGCCACAAACTGGGTGGCTTGAAACAACAGACATTTACTGTCTCACAGATCTGGGGCTAGAAGTCTAACATCAAAGTATCAGCAAGGCCATGCTCCTCCCTCAAGGCTGGGGTATCCTTCCTTGCCTCTTCTAGTTTCTGGTGATGCTGGGATCCTTGGTATTCCTTGGATTATAGATGCCTCGCTCCAATCGCTTCCTCTGTTGTCACATGACTGTTTCTCCCTGTGTATTTCTCCTCTTATTAGAAGGACATCAGTACTAGCTGGGCATGGTTGCTCACGCCTGTAATCCCAGCACTTTGGGAGGCTGAGGCGGGTGGATCACTTGAGGTCAGGAGTTCAAGACTAGCCTGGCAAACATGGTGAAACCCCATCTCTACTAAAAATACAAACAATTAACTGGGCATGGTGGCAGGCGCCTATAATCCCACCTATTTGGGAGGCTGAGGCAGGAGAATTGCATGAACCCAGGAGGTAGAGGTTGCAGTGAGCCAAGATCAGGCCATTGCACTCCAGCCTGAGTGACAGAGTGAGACTCCATCTCAAAAAAAAAAAAAAAAAAAAAAAAAAAAAAGGACACCAGTCATATTGAATTAAGGTCCTTCCTTATTCCAGTATAACTTTGTCTTAACTAGTTATATTTGCAATGACCCTATTTCCAAATAAAGTCACCTTCTGAGGTACTGGGATTTAGCACTCAAACATTATCTTTTGGGAAAATATAATTCAACCCATAACAATAGATCCTATTCTCCCCTACCCCTTGAAGTATGTATCTTTCTGATGTGCAAAATACATTCACCCTATCCCAACATCCCTCAAAGTCTTAACCATTCCAGTATCAACTCTAAGTGCAATATTTCATCTAAATAAGCCACATGGGTGTGCACACACTCCATACTGTGTCAGATTTCCACTGAGCTGGGAAAAAAGCAAGAGGAGCAGTGGGCACTGGAGAGAGATAGAGGTGGGATGGCTGAGGAGTTCAGTTTTAGATGTGTTGAATTAACAGCTCTCGTGGGACACCAAGTGAAACCGCTAGTAGGTAGTTGGGTACGCATGTTCTTATGACTTTGTTATCTGGTTCTCCCATAATTATCACCAGAAAGGAGCTCAAATCTCCAGCCAGACCACCCTCAATGTGCCAGAGCTTGTGTGATCTTAGAAGCTAAGCAGGGTCAAACCTGGTTAGTGAGTACTTGAATGGGAGCATGGAGCTCAAGAAACCTCATGACAAAAATTGCAATTGCTTTGAGGTCAGGGGTGCACAGGAAATCGTGTGAGGCAGGAATGAGGCTGCCTCCTGTTCTGAGCTGAATCTGGAGAAGAGAGAAAAACAGGTGGAATTAGGAGTTCTGGCAACCAAGGCTTTGGATGTTAATTTGTCTATTCAGTGGCTGCTATATCTTAGTGCTCACCCTATGTCAGGCACCAGGGGGAACTTCAAAACAAACTGTCCACAAATCCCATCCTCAGAGCTTACAATCATGATGGATGGGAACTGTGGCTGGACAGGAGCTGGTTGTCCACAGTTGTAACACAAGGTAGAAAATATGAACCAGCAGAAGGAGTGAACTGATAAATTGCTGTGGGAATTCATAGAGAGGAGGAGTGGTCTCTTCCAGGAGAGAGAGAGAGAGACAGAGAGAGAGAGAGAGAGAGAGAGACTGTGTGTGTGTGTGTGTGTGTGTGTGTGTAGAGGGAGGGAAGTTCATAGGGGAATGACTTTAGAGCTGGGCTTTGAAGAATGAGTCATATTTAGGCATAAGGAGATGGGGTTATGGATATTGGCTTTGCACGCACACGAAATAAGAGGTAAAGAGAGAGATTCTCTAAGCATTAACCTTGGACCGTAATGCATTTAACAGGTAAAAATAGACATCAAACTGTATATGTGTTGTATAAAAAATTAGGCTAACAAAGCGGTGTTTTTATTTATGCTGTCTCACTTGATACAATAATGATTTATAGAAGAGATTTTGTTTTCCCCATTTTCAGATAAGGAAACAGAGGCTTGGGAGAGTTAGGTAGCATGGCAAGCTCACACAATAAATGGCAGAACTGGGACTCAAATCAATGTCATTTGACTCCAAAGCCCATAACCCTTCCACTGTGTTCTCTTTATTACTCTTCTCTTTCTTCAACACTGTGATTAAAACTTGCTTCCTTTGTAATACTAGCCCAGAAGGAATTCTATAGGCTCCATTGAGTAGCCACGACTAGGGAAGAGGATGGAGACAGCTTACAGGGTGAACCTTTTCTGTTCCCAAGCTAAACTTTCTCCTGCCACACTTGCCTGGCCTCCAATGTGGAGACTGTGGAATGGGCAAGATAAAATGTCTGCATAATACAATCCCCATGAAAGATCATCTAACTGTCAACAGAGTGAGCACAGCTGGGACAGGACTGATTCCCGTCCATGCTCAAGGCCACTTGAAGCTGCTCCAGAAATTCAGGCTTGGACAGCATGACCTTAGAGCACCCATTCCCTGGATTGGAGCCAAACAATCTGGACATCTCACAAGAGACCTGCAGAGACGTAAGAACACGCTCACCTCCTGTGTTGGGGGAGGAGTGACTCAGCTGGCTGGAGCACAGTGGCCAAGAGGGTCAGATAATCTTGCTGTATTTCCTTACCCTGACCAGCCTTTGCTCCAAAACAGGGGACCTGGTCATAGATCAAAAAACAATCATCACAAATCCATCCCACATCCAGGAAAGGGACCAGATGTATATCCTGCTGACAGCGGCCAAGAGCCTGGCTGGTCTATATGTCTAACGGGCAATGCATGGTGACTGCATTGCATCAACCTTAGTGGAAAGAAGTGGAGGTGTGGGGAATTGTAGAATATTGGTCTTTGTTTCCTTCTCTGATCAACAGTCTCTCCCACCCCTATTCCCATCATATACACCCAAAAGGAAATAAAGAAAAAGAAAAAGCAAACTACTAACAATAGCATTGTTCTTTTGTGGATTCTTACTATGTGTGAGATGCCATTCTGAGCCTCTTACATACATTGGCTCATTGATTCCACTGGTACCTCTGTGAAGTGTATACTATTAGAATACTCACTTTATAGATAGGAAAACAGAGACTTAGACAAATTAAGTAAACTTTCTAAGATTATACAGTCCACTAGTGGTAGTGGAAGATTGGATCCCATCGCTGCCTGATCCAAGGGTTATGCTCTTAATCACTATATTTAACCACCATGACACACAAAAATGACCCAGGAGACCCCCAGCCAGCAGCCAGAAGAACTGTGAAGCCTTACAGGAATTCTCCAAGGTCTGGCCTTCAAGGGCACTACAGAGCTGATTCTCATTCTGAGGCCTGGATAGTGTAATGACCTTGAAGCTGACTCAGAGATTCACCCCTTGCTGTTATTTATCTAATCTCCTTTGGAATCTGCTCCTCCTCCTCTGTTCTCAATCTTAGTTAATGATGACGTTATCCAGTGGATCTTCCAAACCAGAAACCTTGGAATCATCCTCAACACTTCCCTCCTTGCTAAGGCCCCACCCCAAAATAATCTTTCACCAGTCCTTCCAATTGTATCTAAGAAACCTATCTTGAATCCAGCCTTTTTCCTCTCCACCCCCACAGCTATGGTCTGAGCCTAGGACCTTAGCATCTTCTGTCTGGATGATTGCAGTTACGTTACATCTCTTTAACTAAAGCTCCTTAACTAAAGCCCTTCCTAGCCTGGACTCCAGGTTTCCTAGTTTACTTCTCCTGATACCACATCCCATGAGACCCATGCTTCAGGTACTAAAGTTTCCCTCAAAATAAGGTGCCCATCCATGACTCTCAGTCTTTCACAGGATATTCTCCCTGTTTCAAATGTCCTTCTTCCGTTTCAACACTGGGGAAACTCCCTGTTCATCTGTCAAAACCCCAACCATATACTGTTTCCTCCGTGAGTTCTCTGAATGCTCACTGCCCTCCCTGTGCTCTGGCTGCACATGTGGTTCACACAAACTGGGCTGTTCTGTAATTTGTCTGTTTATATCTCTTTCTTCCACCAGAGATAAGACCTTATTCATCTTTCCTCTATCCAAGTATACTGTGTAGCCCATAATCAATGTTATATAAAGACTATTGGCTAAATGAATGAAAAGCACTGATGAAATGGTGACTTGAAGGGATGAATCTAGAGAAAACAATGAAGTCTGGCACAGTATCCTGTGTGTGTGCACATTTTCCATATACACAAAGCCATGATACATATTTCCAGGTGCATATTCTCTGCCAGAACATATTATATGCATGCATCACACACACACGCGCACACAGACACACACACACATCTGCCAGAACATATCATATGCATGCACCACACACACACATAGACACACACACTACATCCTACACACTACACATACTTATTTCCATGAACACATTGAACCAATGACTGGTTCACATTGCATACACTTGGTACACACCCACCCACCCACACACATATCATACCCCCTCCTGCCCCCTAACACACTTGCAAAAGGTATTGGAGTCTCCTGACATTGACTTAGTAAATCAGGAATTCTTATTACTGAGTAGAGGTCCAAGAGTCATATCAGAATCATGCCATGGGAAATGCTACCCTATAGGTAAAACATACTAACAACAATCACAAGCCTGTGGGTGGCATCTTTTAAATCTCACCCCTAGGGAGAAAGACAGGTGGTCTAGGGAGAGACAGAGCAGGCAGAAGCTTTTTCAGAGACTTCATGAAAGCTGATTGGTAAGAGATGAAAGAAAATGCCATCACCAGCCTCACCGCCACCCCCTGACTAGAATGTAAGATTTCTTTAACACCTTAGCAGACGTAATCCAGCAGGAATCACACCACCTTGCTGGCCCACACTGAGGGGTAAATCATTGACATAATGCCTTTACTCAGAGCAGGGTTTTCTAATGAGAATGGAGACTCATGTGGGAGAGTGTGGCAACTGATACTAAGTGAATTCCCAGCCCTGTGCTAGGTTCTATCTATTACCATCCTTAATAGCCACCTGAGGAGGGACACATTATTGTCCCCATTACGCAAATAATATAAAAGAGGCCTAGAGACAGGAAGGCATAAAACAAGGATTCAAACCCAGGTCAGTGCAGTTCTAGTCGTGGTCAGTCCACCTCGCCAGTTGAATCAGGAAGGAGGAAGGTGCTCAGGAAAGGGAGCCCCAGAAACTGCAGGTCGAACAGCTTTCTCTGTGACTTTGTCTATACTCTCAACACTGTCTTATATCAAGCAGTTTGGGTGTTAATCTCATGCTGTTTCATGTCTGGTAACATATACTTTCCCTTTCTTCCTGCCTTTCTCTGGGTCTGTCCCTAGTTTGGGGCTTCAAAACCCATATGGAATGAATCCCATCAGCCTTCTCCCCGTTATCTGCTGTCAAAATTGTTGCATGTGTTTGGAACACATTTTCACTTATGTGGTTATATATACTATTTGTGCTACATAGGTAAAAGCATAGATACCTGAATAAGTGGAGTGTTGGTCAAGTTACAGCCGAAATATGGTGTTTTCGACTTGTTAAATTTTAAGTGCCACACCCTGCAAGAAACATTATCCAGAAGAGGGAAACAAGATATGACAGGGTCTAGGAACAAAGCCATATGAGGAATATTTGGAGTAATTAAAAATTTTCAACCTGGTTACACTTGCAAATATTTGAGCAGCTCCAAGCCACATGAGACTAGAAGTGAAGAAGAGGAGTGCTAACAAATGGATTGATGAATGATTGAAAAACAAAGCCCTCAATTAATGGCCTTCATCTCTTCAACATCTATTGAGAATCCACTCTACTCGATACTCAGCACTAAGGTCTATATGAAATAGTTTCTTTGGGTGGTAGGCAGCCTCCAGTCCCAGGAAGAATCCAAGCAGGGGTTGAGTGACTGCTTGTCATGGACAACATTAAGGAGATTCCAACACTGAGTGGATGATTGGGAAACATCAGTTCTAGTGCACTGCAATTCAGATTTCCAAAGCTCCTTAAACATGGATACATACTCTAAGTGTTGACAGGTTGATTGGCTAATGTAGCACATGACTGTGCTATCCGCTTGGATAGTCAGGGTTTGCAATGAGGTGACTAAGTGCGCAGTTGTTTTCCATGCCCCAAGAGAATTAAATGAGAAGAGGGCTGAAACAAAAGCAAAACGGAGTTGGCTCTAACTAATGTGTTGACCCTGAAGGTAACTGGTCACTGAAATGAGCAATGGAGGGAAAGTTGTTTCTCTGTTCTAAGTGGTTCCCTGAAATCTCTAGGTACCCAATTCTGCAAGACAGTAATCACAGGGTGCTCATTAGACATGGCCCTGAGCTATACAATCAGAGCTGGATAGAATTATCAAATTGTCCTGGCACCTGCTGGACTTCATTGTCTTAACTGATTACCCTGCCTCCTGACCTTGTGTCTGCCTCCTCTTACCCACAGCTCTTGGTGGCTCCAGGCGATTTTTCCATGAGCTCTGGGGAATAATGCTGGCTGTGTCTGTGCCTCCATACTTTGCATCACAGGCTGAACCTGCCACTTACTTCTCAGGATAACACTTAACCCTCACTGTTTTCAACACAGAAACACTATTCTGGGAAAAAGAATGATGCTAGGTACCAGGTATTGGGCAAATTGCAATACATTCCTGACTTGCTTTTAGCTTCCCCCCAAAAATCCTTTCTGCAGATGAGGATCTAAGAAATTAGAAATGTTGCCAAAAACACACAGCAAGCAAGTGGCAGAGTTAGGTTCAATCGGGTATTTTTTTTTCTTTTTCTTGCTTCAAATCTTATGTTCTTCCTACTTGATGGGAAAAGGGCCAGCCCCATGCAGAAGTCTCTCTCTCACTCTCACAGACCTTTCCAGAGCCACCTGCCTGGGTTTAGATTGTGGGGCAGAACATGCTGTCTTCCCAATTGATGAATGCCAGCTGTGCCTCCCTTTGCTGTGAGCCAAGAGCTGTGCTAAGAGACTGCTTAAAGTGGAACCATTTAAAGCACTTTCCCTAATCCTGTTCAGGTTTGTTCCATTCAACTAGGTACAGGCAGGAAGGACTAGCTGGCTTGGACAACTGCACCACCAATTTCTTCTTGGTCTAAGAGCATCTGTTTTGGGGAATAGCGTGTTCTGAAGAGCCTCACGAACAAGCTTGGCACCGAATGAGAAATTCCACGTTGTGATGATCTTTTCTGTCTCCTCTGAGGCATAGTTTCTAGACTATAGTAAGTGCTCAACAAATAGATGATGGATGACTAAATGCAAATCTGGTGCCTCAAGCGCTTCATCTTCTAAATGATGGGGATATCTGTATCTTCCTAGGGAGGTGAGTACTACATCAGCAAGCTCATTTTATTCTTTTTTATTTTTATTTTTTCAGAGACAGGGTCTCTCTTTGTTTACCAGGCTGGAGGGCAGTGGCCTACTCATAGCTCATTGCAGCCTCGAACTCCTGGGCTCAAGTGATTCTCCTGCCTCAACCTCCCAAGTAATTGGGACTACAGGTACACACCACTGCATCCAGCTTTATTTATTTATTTATTTTTGTACAGACAGTGTCTCACTTTGTTGCTCAGGCTGGGATCTTGAGCTCAAGCAATCCTCCTGCTTGATCCCCCAAAGTGTTGAGATTATAGGCATGAGTCACCATGCCTGGCTTAATTTTCATCATCTTCTTTTATTTTTTTTTTCTCAAGACAGAGTCTTGTTATATTGCCACAGGCTGGAGTACGGTAGTGCAATCATAGCTCACCAAAACTATGATTTCCTGGCCTCAAGTGATCCTCCCACCTCAGCCTCCTAAGTAACTAGGATATAGGTGTGCACCACCATGCCCAGCCGGTCTTTTTGATTTCTAGTAGAGACAGGGTCTTGCCATGTTGCCCAGGCTGGTCTCGAACCCCTGAGCTCAAGCAATCTTCCTGCCTTGGCCTCCCAAAGTTCTGGGATTATAGGTATGACTCATTTTATTCTTGACATATACTTGATACTTAGTAAATCTCAATAATACTATTATTTCTCCACCCCACTCCTCCAGCTTTCTTTGCCCCTCTTTTCGGGCCATGGCTAGAAGCAGAGAGCTCCCCTTCTTAGAGTTGCAGACTGCTTACTCCAACCAGAGGGTCACCATTCACTGGTCATTTAGGCACTTAGGGTTTGTGCACAGAGCCCAGGTGAAGATTCCACAGTCAAGATACTGTGATCATGCTACTGTTGGTTACTCAAAACCCATCAGTGCTTACTTAGCCCCCAGTGAATGTGTTTCATGTCCGATGCCTTCCACAGTTTCTCACTCCCCAATCTACTTGACCCTACTCTTGATTTGGGAAATGGGGACATGATTGAGAGCAACTCAAGCCTGGCGAGCACAGCTGCTCAGCCATAAGACCACATAGTAATATTAATAGGTCCCATCCTATTGAGTGTGTCCTATACTCAGCAATATTGAAGCTAGAGAAATCATCCCACAACATCCCACAGACTCAAGCTTACAAAGTCTTATGGAGTGAGAACATTCATCCTAAGAGGCTTCAGGGAACGTCACTACTCAGCCTGTAACAAGGCCTTATCTTGTAAGTGCCTGAGGACCAGGGAAGGGTTGGTTTCACATGCTGGTTTCACTGCAAAGCCTAGGGATTAATATATAATGCATTCCATGTTGGTGAAGCATTTGATCTGTGGCTGGTTTCAGCTAAGAATTGTGTGGTCAAGGACTGAGTTTCTCTTACTTAGCCACCTCCTTTGGCTGCCCTGTAATAAACATGCTTGTGTGTGGGCTGAAATGTTGTCTTTTTTTTTGGTCTGTCTTGCAACTGAAAATCTACAGAAAAGTTTGGAGGTGGTGGAAGCTTGAGAAGGACCATCATTTTAATTTATTTATTTAGTTAATAAATTTATCAGGGATGTCTTTTTTGTTATTAAATTTATGATGATGAGTTCAGCATGTGTTGGCATTCTAATGTATTTAACTTGCACTATGACCCTATGAGGTTAATATTATCAGTCTTTTGCAAATGAAAAAGATCAAGGCTCAGAGATTATACGTAAGTTGCTCAGTTTCATAAATTTACAATATAGAAGAGATAGCATTCAGATTTTTGTCTTTTCTATTCTGAATATATTATTCTTTCCACTAAGACTAGTGACTTTCTTCAAATACAACTTTGTAACACTAACAACTATTTTGGGAAATCACTTTTAGTTACTAATACCTTTTTAAAAAGGTCTTTTATATTCCAAGTTCCCATGAGCATTTTTTCCATATGGATATGCATTTTAATATAGTTATCATTATATAGAAATAATTTTGTATTCTATTATCTTGACTTAATGTTATATGATGTGATTTCCCCAATATCACTAAATAATCTTTAAAATTTTCATTTATAAGATGGCAAAATATCCATTGGGTTAACTTCTCATAATTTACTGGAACATTCTTCTGTTATGAGCTACTTTGCTTTTCTCAGCTTTTGCTATTAGAAATAATGCTGCAGTGAAGATGTTCATACCCAGAAATCCTTCTCCCAAGGCAGTGTTTTGTAGGAGAAGAAACAGGGGATTGGAATCAGACTGCGTTTGAATGCAGATTCTCCCTCATAATAATGGTGCCATATCAGATAAGTCACTTAGCCATTGTTCTAATTTCCTCATCAATAAAATGGGAACAATATGTGTCAACGCTTGACTTGCAGAATTAGCAGCGGAATAATGTGCCTAGTTCAGGATAGATAGGCAATAAATTTTAGTTCCACTCTCCTATTTGGAAAACCCCATGAGTAGAATGTCAGAGTGCATATACTTTTGAATTTTGATACCTACTGTAAAATATCTTTTCAAAGGGTTTAGAACAGCTTATGCTGTCACGAGCCATGTATAAAAGTACTGTTTTGCCACAGACTCACAATCTGTTTTATCATTTTGGGTGCCCATAATTTTCTTTTTTTTTTTTTTGAGATGGAGTCTCGCTCTGTCACTCAGCCTGGAGTACAGTGGCGTCATCACTCACTGCAACCTCCACCTCCTGGGTTCAAGCGATCCTCCTGCCTCAGTCTCCTGAGTAGCTGGGACTATAGCCACCTGCCACCATGCCCAGCTAAGTTTTTTGTGTTTTTAGTGGAGACTGGGTTTCATCATGTTGGCCAGGCTGGTTTCGAACTCCTGACCTCAAGTGATCCACCCAGGTTGGCCTCCCAAAGTGCTGGGATTATAGGCGTGAGCCACCATGCCTGGCTGGTGCTCATAATTTTGAAAGGGTAAGAGGATGGGAACAAAAACAGCCCTATGCTCTTTACTAGTGAAGATGCTGGACTATCTGGTCACAAAAAATGAGTAACAAAGCTTTTGAAGGGCAGAGACTGATTAGGGCCAGGAAGGCTTATAGGTAAGCCTTGTCTGACTAATCAAATTCCCTTGAACCTACAGACTGATGGGATATAAAGAATCTATTCTTGACAGAAAACATTATCTAACCTCAGCATGGGTGCTTGGTAGACATTGCAAAGCCTTCCTAACTGATGATTTTTTTTTTAAGGAAGATGTGTCATCTGATAAGGAGGCTTAACAAGATCCTCTCCCAAATTGGATTTGACATATGCCTGGCACTTGGGCAGCTGAGCCCTCCCTCCCCAGCCAGCTCTCTGCAGCTACAGCCTAGGGCAGCAGGACTTTGTCCTGCCTGCTGCTGGCACAGCTGCTAATCCCAGGCTAATGATCATTCCTGAGGCAGCGGCAGCAGCAAGGCCAGGAGAGCCAGGGGCAGGGAGAGGGCCAGGAGGAGCCAGGTTTCCTATGGCAGTCACAGAAGGCAGCCTTCCCAGAATTGTTCCTGGATAGGAATTGGGCCAGTGCCCTTGTCCCCATCCTAATCTGGGAAATGCCTTAGAAAGTATGCCAGAAAGAGAGAAAAACGTGGTTTCTGGGGCTGACTTGCCCACGTTTTGTTGTTCAGTCTTTAAGTCCATTCTGTAAGATAGGCAAGATTGGGGACTGTCTTCTGAGGACATCTCCTTAAGGTTGTTCTTGATTTTCCTTTATTTTTCTATTTTACTTGAGAAAAGGATTGGAGGGAAGTGGTATATTGGAGGCGATTTGTCTTGGATGTTCTATTTATCAGAACTTGATCTGAAAACTTCAAGGCAAAATAATGAATTTTAGAAATATTATCCCATACTATCTCATCTCTCCCCCCACCCCTGACACACACACACACCCCTAGTCATAAAATCTATACAGTATTTGGATGGATGGATGGATAGATAAAGAGAGAGAGAAAAAATTATTTTCAGTGTTACAATACCTGGACTCATGTCTAATTGATGACTGCTGTGTGTTCTTGGGCAAATCATGCCTCTATGTTTTGATTTCTCAGCTTAAAAAATGAGAGTAGAGTATATGAATAAGCAAGTCCTTGAGGAAGGCTTAATGACCAATATACATATGAAAGATATAGATTTATATAGCAGTGAGAGTCCATTTAAAACTGTCAGATAGTACATGTGGTGGGGATGTGTTTGGGTGTTTGTAACATTACCAAGTGTTGGAAAGGATATTGATCAACAAAAACTCTCATTCATGCTTGATCAAAGTGTAAACTAGCAAAACTACATTGTTTTTGTACTCATATAAGTGAATACTTTTCTGGTAAAGATAGATGATTCTCATATTCTAAGATCTAGAAATTGTTCACTCACCTTTGCCTTGGAACATACATGTCCGTAGGAGACATGCACGGGACTGTATATTTTTGGCATTGTCTGTACATATAAAAAATCATAAATAACCTAAGTGGCAATCAAAAGCAGAATGGAAAACTAGATTTTGGTATATTCATGACATAGTATATTATAGAGCAGTGATAATGAATGAACTAGAACTATACATATTGTCAGCATGCATAATCCTCAAAAAACAAAGAATCAAACAGAAAACAAAATAGCAAGTTGCAGAAGTTGCCAGAAAAAATAAAAAGACTCAACTAACTACATGTTGCTCACAAGAAATCCACTTTAATAGATTAACATACGGGTTAAAAATAGACAAAATAGGTTGAAAGTAAAAAGATAAGAAAAGATATTCCATGCAAACACTAACCGTAACCAAGTATAGGGGCTAAAATAACATCAGACAAAATAAATTTCAAGATAAAGAGTATTAAGGTTAAGAAAAATAACACATTTTAACATATAAGGGTCGATAAGTCAGGAAGCCATAACACTTGTAAATGGATACGTACTTAACAAAGTTTCAAAATATAATGAAAAAAATGGTAACAGAGCTAAAATAGAAATAGACATACCTGCTATTATAGTTGATTTTAACACTCTTCTTAGTCATTGATAAAATAATTACACAAAGAATCAGCAATGGTATGAAATATATGAATGACATAATAAACTGCTTTGACCTGATTGACACTTATAGAACACTAAACCCAATAACTGCAAAAAGCACAATCTTTTCAATTGTATGTGGAGTGTTCACCAAGATACACCCTATAACATAAATGCCTTAAATAAGTCATAGTATACTTCAAAAGTTTGAAATCTTATAGGGTAAGTTATAAGGCGGTGGCATAATTACGTTTGAAACCAATAAAAATAAACATTTCGAAATTAAACTATACATCTCTAAATAATGTGTAGGTCAAATAAGAAATCCCAAGGAAAAAATACAAAATATTTCAATCTAAATGATAAAGACAATTTATCATATCACAATTTGTGAGAGCCACTTCTAGGAATATCTACAACTATATAAAATATGCGTGAACAGAATATTTATTGTAGCATTATTGAAATTTCAAAAAATTGGAATCTGCCTGAAAGTTTCAGCAAAGCAGTTTTATTGAATAAACTATGGCAAATTCACTCAATAGAGTGAACTAATATAAAATGATTTCAAAGAGATATTTATAAGTGAAAAAAGCAAGGTACAAATGAGCATATGTGTAAGAAAAAGGGTAAGGAAACACACACATCTGCTTATCTTTACATAAAGAACACAAGAAGCATAAACTAGAAAATAGTGAAACTGGATACCTATAAGATGTGAGTCGAGGTGGAATGGAAAAGTACGAGAAGGAGTGACACTTTTCTAATTACGTATTTTTAAATGTTTGACTTTTGGATGCATGCTAATAATAAAATTGTCATTATAACCCCCAAATTAAATTAAAGCCAAAAAATGTAAAAGAGAGAATCCTAAAACTGAAAGCAAACTAACAAATGAACCTAATCATATTTCAAATTAATATCATAACTAGCTGAAAGGGAATAAAGAAGAAACTATTTCAAGTACCTTACGAACACAACTTCTGACTACCTTTAGTTTTGTTCAGATTGGAATTTTGGTGGGGGAGAATTGAAAGTACTTGATAAATTCCTTTTAGTAGGTTTGCCTATCACAGTGTTTGAGTGAAGCAATTCTGAATGTACTTTATAAATACTGTAGAACTGAACAAAAGAGTAAGTGGTTTTGTTTTGCTTTGTTTTGTTTGAGACAGGATCTCACTCTGTCACCCATGCTGGAGTATGGCGTGATCACAGCTCATTACAGCCTCCACCTCCTGGGCTCAGGTGATCTTTTCACCTCAGTAACCCAAGTAGCTGGGACCACAGGCAAGCACCACCATGCCTATCTAATTTTTTATTTTTTATTTTTTATTGAGATTGGGTTTTGCCATGTTTTCCAGGCTGGTCTCAAACTCTTGGACTCAAGTGGTCTGCCCACCTTGGCCTCCCAAAGTGCTGGGATTACACCTGTGAGCCACTGTGCCCAGCCAAAAGAGGAGATGTGTTGATGATCTTGAGGGTCAAAGTTCTCACTGTGAAAGAATGTATACAAACAATGTGGGACAGGAGAAGTCATAAAATAATTCTATGGAGGATGAATTGGAACTGGGGATATCTCTAAATATGTACATATGTATGTGTGTATATATGTTTACATGAACATATATGTATGTGCATTCAAGTATGCATATCTAACTTTGTGCTATGTATCTTTATGTAAATATGCATGTACATATATATGTCCATGCATGTATTTCTTAACTCCATTTGCTAACGGCCAAGAAGCAAATATACTCCAGGAATAATAAGTATAAATAGTACCCATAATTTTGTCTTTACTACTGTTTCTCAAATAAACTAGGCTAGGGCTTTTCAGATTCCAGGGCTGGAACTGGGGTAGAAGATAAACCTGGAATATCTTTCTATGCAAGAAAATAAGAAAGTGCTTTAAAAAATGGTGGGAGGATGTTACAGGGACACAGGAGCTAGTTTTAAGCAGTTCTCACTGACCAAATTTCTAAAAATTTGAACACCAAAATGATTAAGGATAGTAATGAATGATAAATCATGGAAAAATAGAAATGCATGAATTAATACTCATAATAGATTCATTAGGTAGCTAGACAGATATATTCAATATATGATTAGATAGAGGAGATAAATAGCATACATAAATGCAAACATATATGCAGACATACAGGAGAAGGGAGGCTTCTTGCCGGCATTAGAGTGCTGAGGGCTAACTAGTCAATATGGAAGGAGTGTTGGAGCTTGGAAAGCATCATTTTGTGATCATAGTAAAAATGGGCAAAAATTATCAATAGGTACTAAATCTAAGGAGGCGTATTTTGATGAGAGAAATATACTTGCATAATTTTAAGTGTCCCTCATATACTGATTGTCAGTTAAATAAAGAATAAATAACTATATTCTCAAAAAATTGGCAACATTTTGAACAAATGATCAAATTAACGTCACCGATGAGGGAAGATGGACATTGTGCATCTCCAAATGTGAAATCCTAAGATAGTGTATGACCTAAACCTAATCACAAGGAAACATTACACAACTCAAAATGAATAACTTTCTATTAAATGGTAGAAGGGCTGTATTTTTCAAAAATGTTATTGCCATAAATGATAAGGAAAGACTGTAGAAACATTCTAGATTACCTAAGGCTAAAGAAGCTTGATAACTAGACAGGTTTCTGCCCTACAGGAGAAAAAGATATTATAAAAGGCATTATTCGGTTAAATGACAAAATTAGAAAACGGATGATGTACTAAAGTATAACATAAACGTAAATGTCTGAATTTAATAATTGCAGTGGTTATGTAAGAAAGTACTCCTACTCTTGGAATACATGCTGAATTATTTAGTGATAAAGGTCTACAATATATGTAAATTATCTTCAAATGTTTCAGAAAACACACCCACATGTATATATAGTAAGAAAGAGCAAGAGAGAACTTGGAAATGTCAAGAAATATTAACAAAGGTGAATCTGTACAAAGAATATTTTAGTGTTCTTTTCATTATTTTATTTTAATAACTGTCATTATTTTTTGTAATTATTAACTAATATCCAAATAAATAAGCAAGGAATGAAGCTAATTCAGTGCTTAGAGGAAACCAATGTTAAGTTTGAATGTTTATATTAGGAAGAAAGGTATAAATTAACGATCTAAGTTTCTACCAATAAAAACCAAAAACAAAAATAAGGGAATTAAACATAAAGTAGGTAGATGAAAGGAAATAATAAAGGTAACAGCAAAAATTTTAAAAAGTTAAAAATAGAAAAACAAGAAGTCCAGAAATTGCTTTTAAAAAGATTAATTCATTAATAAACTTCTAGCTAGGCCAAAACACAAAAAGAGGAAAAACACAAGTTATTGTAATATAACAACATGAATTAAGGAATGAATATTATTATAAATCCTACAGATTTTAAAAGGATAAAAAGAAAATATCACAAGAAACATCATGCAAGAAAATGCTACAATTCAGAAGAAATGAGCAGATGCCTTGAGAAAGTCAACTGACCAACTGCCTAGAAAACCAAAACCAACACAAGATGATACAGAAATTCTGAATAACTATACCCATGAAAAAAATCGAATTTTTAAATGGAAACATTTCAACAAATAAACTCTTGGTTCCAGTGGCTTCACAGGTGAATTCTAGCAAACATTTAAGGAAGAAGTAGTCCCATCTTTCACAACGTCTTCCAGAAAATAGAGGAGAAAACATGTTTTAACATCTTACTGTTTTATGAGTTGATCCTTGATATTAAACCATGACAGAGAGATTACAAGAGAAGAAATATTCTTCATTAACATAGACGCAAGGATCTGTAACAAAAAATTTTTCAGAAATATATAAAAAGAATGCTATATCATGATCAATTAAAGTTTATCTCAGGAATACAAGTTTGGTTCAACATTTAAAAACTAATCAATGTAATATGTGTAATTAATATATTAAAGCAAAAAACATATATGATCATCCTAATAAATGGAAAAAAGGCATTTAACAATATCCAGCACTCATTAATGACAGTAATTCTCAGCAAATTAGAATAGTCATCCTCTAGCAAACTAGAATCCTTAATCTGATAGAGAGCAGTACAAGAGTCTATTGTTAATACTTGATGGGGAAGCCCTGAATGCTTTTCCCCCAACATTAGAAAAAGAAGGCCAGAATGTTGAATCTTCTGTTCAATATTGTATGAAGGCTCTAGCCTGTTCAATAATGCAAGGGAAACTAAAAGCATAAAGACTCAAAAGGAAGAATTTACTTCTATAAACAAAAGTTTTATTTAATTAATTCAAATTCACAGATAGTATACAATTTTATAAGAAAAGCCTGAGGAATGAACAGAGAACTATTTACATAAACTTAACAGTATCTCAGACTATAAGATGCATAAGGAAAATCAGTTGTATTTCTATATATTGGCAGAAAACAAAAGAAAATAAAATAAAAATTTATTCACAATTTTATAAAAATATAAAATACTTGATTTTAAATTTAACAAAAGATATGTAAATCCTCTATATTGAAAACTACAAAATATTGTTGAGAAAAGTTAAAGAAGACCTAAATAAATGGAGAGATATGCTATATTTGTGGGTTGGAAAATTCGGTATTGTTAGATGTCAAATCTTCCCACAGTGATCCGTAGTTCAACATGATTCAAATCATAACTCCATAAGGCTTTTTAAAAATAGAAATAGATAAAATAATTCTAAAATTTATGTGGAAATTCACATGACCTAGAATAGCCTAAACAATCTTGAAAAAGAAGACCGAAGAACTTAAACTATTTGACTTCAAGACTTAACATAAAGCTACAGTAATTAAGACAGTTTGAAATTGGCATAAAGATAGACACATCAATCACTGCAGCAGACCAGAGAGTACATAAATAGTTACACATGTTTACAGTGAATTAATTTTTGACAAAAGCAGCAAAGTAACTCAAAGGAAAAGGGAAAGTATTTTCAACAAATTGTGCTTAAACAGATATGTGTGCAAAAAACAAAACAAAACAAAACAAATGTCTGACCTCACACCACACCACATTTAATTAGAGATGAATCCTAGTTCTAAATATAGAAGCTAAAATTATAAGGCTTACTGAGGAAAGCAGAGAAATATGTTTACAGGATAGGCAAAAATGTCTCAGACAAAACTCTGAAAACTCTGAAATAAAAAATAAATGATAAATTAGACTTCATAAATATAAGAACAAGCCAGGCATGGTGGCTCATGCCTGTAATTCCAGCACTTTGGGAGGCTACAGCCTGGACAACATAATGAGACCTCATCTCTGTAAATGTAAAAGTACATTAAAAATTGGCCAGGCATAGTGGCCCATGCTTGTGGTCCCAGCTACTTGGGAGGCTGAGGTGGGAGCATGGCTCGAGCCTGGGAGATTGAGGCTGCGGTGAGTCATGATAGTGCCACAGCATTTCACCCTGGGTGACTGAGTGAGACTCTGTCCCCCACTACTCCCCCGAAAAAAATTAAAACAAACAAAAACCCTTATCAACAAAATATATCATTATTATATAAAATAGACACACTTAAGAAATTATTTTCAAAGCATATTTCTGACAGAAGGCTGCTATTCAGAAGGTATAAAGATCTGTAAAGAAACTTAGATCTTTCAACTCAACAAAAAAATGACAATTTAATAAAAGTTAAGCAAAAGTCTTGAACAATGAAATATCAGTTCACAACAATGATTGGGAAGTATGTAAAGCAAATGAAATGCCTGTCCATTGCTGGAGAAAACATAAAAGAGCACAACCACCTTGGAAACAAGTTTGGGAATTTCTTATAAAGTTAAAATATACCTACCCTTGACCCAGCAGTTCCACTCCTTAATCTAAGAGAAATGCAAACAAATTTCTACAAAAAATACTGTATGAAAATGTTTATAGCAAGTTTATTCATAATTGCGAAGAACTGGAAACAGCCCAAATATTCATAAATGGGAAAATGAATAAACAAATTGGGCCATATTCCTGCAATGGGATACTACTTAGCAGTAGGAAGTAAGCATCTATTGATACATGGAACAACATGGGTGAATCTCAAAGACAGTGCTGAACACCCTCCCCTGAAAGGAACATAAAAGGCTATATACCATATGATTCTATTTATACGAGGTTATAGAATGAGAACATGTAATCTGAGGTGAGAAGGCCACAATTATGTTTTTCTGGGGTGTGAGGTGGCAAGAGGTTAAGAGTTTGAGCAAAGGAGTAAATTTTCTGTAGATGTGAGTGTTCTGTATCTTGATATGGATAGGGATACATGATGCATCCACTCTTTATTTTTATATTTTATATTTTTTGTTTTTTGAGATGGAGTCCTGCTCTGTAGCCCAGGCTGGAGTTCAGTGGCACAGTCTTGGCTCACTGCAACCTCTGCCTTCTGGGATCAAGTGATTCTCCTTCCTCAGGCTTCCAAGTAGCTGGGATTACAGGCACCTGTCGCCACACTTGGTTAATTTTTGTATATTTAGTAGAGACAGGGTTTTACCATGTTAGCCAGACTAGTCTTGAACTCCTGACCTCAGTGATCCACCCACCTCAGCCTCCCAAATTGTTGGGATTACAGGTGTGAGTCACCACACACGGCTATCTACCTTTTAAAAGCATACAGTTATTATTGACGCATTTAGATGTTTATAAAATATATGTGAAAGTAGAACTATAAGCTGTAATTATTGATTGATGGAAGGTAGGGTATTCTGCTGGCATAGGTAGATCAAGAATGGCTGAATGCTGACAATTGTTGAAGGCAGGTGATACATAGGAGATCATTATACTATTCTGTTTACTTGCATATGTTTGAATTTTTCATAATAAAATGCATTCCTTAGAAAAAGCAAGCGGCAGGATATATATGATGTGGTATAATTTATATAAAGTTTGAAAACATGTACACAGAACTATATTGTTTATAGGCATATGCTGTGTAATAAATGTTAACAAGAATAATCGTGGAAATCATAAACACCGAATTTGAGATTGGTAGTTACTACTGATGGTGCAAAAGGAGAGATTCAAAGTCCTTTAAAATCTTTTAAATAAAATGTTTTATTAAATCATTAAATTTTCCTCTGTACATTTGGAGGCTGACATATTTCATTAAAAGCGTGGGAACCCTCAAGCACCTTGGGTACTCACCTGATGTTGAGAGATGAGCAGTGTGTTTGTTACCTTCAGGTGAGCACTTGATGACGCGGTAAGCAGAAAATGGACTGTGTAAACCGGAAAGCATAACCAAATGCAGATTTTGTGGGGGATAAAAAAGAGGGGCTTCCAGATCTCTAAAGCTCTGAGCACTGTTTTGGCAACACTACATTGTTAGTGGATGGGTCCGTTGAAGAAGGGACTGAGCCTTGTATGTGTATGTGTCTCTGGTACTTAAAACAATACCCAATACATTTGGGATGCTCAACAGCTATTTATAGAGTCACTGAATAGACCTTCATAACCCTGCTTATAAATGGCTGTGGGGGATGTCTAGGAAATGCTAGGACTGTTTTAATAAGTAGTAACAAGAGCTGGTGGGAATTATATTTCAGGCATTTTGTAAGGACTTTGTCAGAATTAACTCATTTTATCCTAACAGCAACTCTATGAAGTAGGTTCTATTACTATCAATCCCCTTTTACAGCTGATAAAACTGAGGGACAGAGAAGTTACATTATTTATTCACCCTCACACTATGAGTGCTAGAAGTCAGGGGATTTGTCCCTATAGCCCTTATATTTGACTACAAAACTCCATGGCTTCCTATGATCAAGTAAGTTTCGATACAAGCCCAGGCAGTGGGGGCAGCCCTGGCTCCCCAGGTGATATTGAGATGCCAGGGAACAGAAAAAAGCCCAGCAGAATTCAATTAAAGGGAAGAGCTTTCGAGTTGGAGGGAGAAGCAGTAAGAGGAGACAACCAGGGGACAGAGGGTCTTGGTTTCTGGGAGCCCTCAGCCCTCTCAGGGACGGATAGCCCTTCAGATGAGATCCATGTCCTCTGTAAGTCCTGTGTTCCCTTCTGCATTGAGGTGTCTCTTCAAAGCTGTCAGCCATCCTGGAGAGCTGGACGCTCCTCTGGGCCGAGGTTGACAAAGCCTGTGGATAAGTGCTCTGGATAAATAGAGCCTGCCCTGCTCCAGTTGCCAAGAGGAATGAATACAATGTGTTTTAATAATAAATGAGTGATTAATAGCAAGTGCTTTGGAGAATTATGATGTGACGAGCCTTACCATGCCATCGAGCTGGGTATAAATGATGCTGGAATGCATAATCGGGACGTTAGCATCTGTTACAAACTGCATTATAAACCAGGCTCCATAATGCCGCTTATCCACACCTCCCTGACACGTTATTATAACAGTTCTCTTAAGAATGGATTGGGGGGGAAATATAATGCCTATTAATCACCAATAGATAAATAAATAAAAAAAAACAAGGAGACAAAGAATGTTAAATTAGGGTAATGTTACACAAGGCTTCTCCCTCTCCTGATACTGTTTTCGATCCTGCCCTTTGGTGGTCTGCAGGGACAATGTGTTTGCAGTTCCTGGGGTGAGAGAATGTGGCCTGGTCAGAGGAGATTGCCTTGCAAAGCAGGTAAAAAGTGTCTGAGAACTATCTATTAGCAAATATCTTGGGAACTCCCTTTGCTTTCCCAATAAAATCCAGTCCCCTGCCTAGGCATGTCCCTCTGATTTGGCCCCTGCATGACCTGCCAGTAACCTATACCATGTATTTTACCTTCCAGGCTGCATTCCAAGTCACAGTGAACTATTTGCAGCTCCCAGAATGCTATGAGCTTTTCTTTTTTTTCCTCCCTCCACCCCTCCCCCCTTCCTCCCTCCCTTCCTTCCTTCCTTCCTCTTCTTTCTTTCTTTCTCTCTTTCTTTCCTCTATTTTCTCTTTCTTTTCTTTTTTTTTGAGACAGGCTCGCTCTGTAGCCAGGCTGCAGTGCAGTGGCGCGATCTCGGCTCACTGCAACCTCCGCCTCCCGGGTTCAAGCAATTCTCCTGCCTCAGCCTCCCGAGTAGCTGGGACTATAGGTACACGCCACCACACCTAGCTAATTTTTGTATTTTTAGTAGAGACGGGGTTTCACCATGTTGGCCAGGTTGGGCTCGTTCTCTTAACCTCATGATCTGCCCGCCTCAGCCTCCGAAAGTGCTGGGATTACAGGCCTGAGCCACTGCACCCGGCCTATTTTCTCTCTTCCTTAATGTAGCTGCTGTTCTTTCTAGAGCATCTCCCTTTTTCCTCTAGCAGGCTAATCTCTTGCTCATCCTCCTGAGTCCTCTGAATCCAGATTGAATGTCACCTCCTCCACCAAATGTGCCTGCTCTTCCTCACCTTGTTCTTGCCATCAGAGCATGTATCACACAGTGTAACAGGTCATCACATGGTATGGAAATCACTTATTTGTCATCTCCTCTGTCGACTGAGAGCTCTTAGAGTTTGTCTTACCCAACTGTGCATTCCCAGAGATCACCTCTGACTGGATGTAGGGTAGAGGTTTCATAAAAGAAAAAATGAGTGTTCAGATGTTGGAAGCCAAACTTCCAGCATTTAGTGTGGTTCATATACAATCTCATCCTAATGATGCAGATTCATTCTATCTACACATAGTTACACAGAGCCTCCTATGTTTTCTTTGAGATGTTGCAAATAAAGCAGTGATCAAAGCAGTCCGAGTCTCTGCTTTTGTGGAGCTGGCATTTTGTTAGGGGATTTTTCTGGGAAGAAGCTTCACCACCCTGTGAGTAACTTGTCTTCCAGACCCCTTCCCTCACTCAGCACATTCTCCTTCATCCTTCAGATTCAACTCAAGTGCCATAATCTTTAGAAAACATTCCATCCCTGTTCTGAGCAAAGCTGTAGTATTTCCCTGATTCTAAGATGCGCACTTTCCCACATTTTACTGTTGTTGTTTTTCAGTTGGGAATGTAAAAGGTTGATGTCTGAAGTGTGGTGTGTTCACGTGATGTGGTCAAGTTTCCTTTTTGTTCAGTCAGTAGGTGCCTGACCATCAAGATGTCTCTCGATTAGGGAAATAAGGAAGTACCTGGGGGCTGTGCTTCCATGTGCTTTGTCTGCACAGTGATGGGCTGCTCACCTCATTGTGTCTGGTCACATATCTTTCTCCCTCGCTGGACTGCGAATTCCTCAAGGGCAACCACGTCTAATTCAACCGTGATTTTTCTCCAGCTCCAAACCCGCACCTGACACCCAGTACTCACTTCTCCTGGGGACAAAAGCAATGCATGACAAAATGGAGTAAAGCTCTCCTGCTCTCCACATGATCAGATCTGGTAACTTCTACTTCCTATGTATCCTTTGAAGTTTACCTCCAAGACCACCCCCATAGTGGGCAGCTGAGCACAGGCCCCCCCAACATATTGGTGGAGTGGTCTGCCATGTTAATTCTGGGGCCTCGGATTCCTGAACTGTAAACTGGAACTGAAAATGCCCACCTCATGCAGTTTGGAGGAGGGTAAAGCGAGTATTAATTTCTTAGGGCTGCCATAACAAGGTATAGTTGGCCCTCTGTATCCATGGGTTCCACATTGTGGATTCCATATTTGTGGATTCAACAAACTGCGATCAAAAATATTTTTTAAAAACCACAATAAAAACTAATGATACAACAATAAAAAGTAAAAATTTAAAAATATAGCCTAACCGTGATTTATATGGCAGTTAAATTGTATTCAATATCATAAGTAATCCAGAGATGATTTAAAGTATACGGAGGTTGTTCACAGGTCATATGCAAATACTATACCATTTTACAGAAGGACTTGCCTGAAATCAATCCCCCGCAGTTACCAAGGGATGACTGTACCACAAACTAGGTGGCTTAAAAACAACAGAAATGTGTTTTGTGACAGTTCTGAGGCTAGACATCCAAAATCAAGGTGTTGTCAGGCGCATGCTCCCTCCAAAGCCTTCTAGGGGGTGATTCTTCATTGTCTTCTCCAGCTTCCAGTGGCCCCTGGTGTGTGTTGGCTTGTGGCAGCACACCAATCTCTGCCTTGTCTTCACATGACCGTCTTTTCTCTCTTGTAAGAACATCAGCCCTATTGAAATGGAGCCCATCCCACTCCAGTTTGACCTCACTTTAGCTTAACTACAGTGACCCATCTGCAATGACCCTATTTCCAAATACGATCATTCTAACGTCCTGGAGTTTGTGATTTCAGCCTATCTGTTTTGGGGAGCTCAATTCAACCCACAACATGCAGAGAATGTACTAGTAAATAATCAGTCTTCTCTCCTACCCCCTCCACTCCTATTTATGCCAACCCAAACTGCTCTTTCTGCCTCCCACTTCTTGTCTGTGCCTCTCTGATGTGTATTGTTAGGTATTTTTTTTAAGAAAGTATGCCCCCCTTTTCTAACCAGTTGGAAGCTTTGTGAAGGGAAAGAGGTAAAAGCATCCTTATAGCATCTAAAAGACTGCTTGGCATATCCTGAGGCCTCAATATGTGCTAATGGATTGGATAGTAACAAAGGAGCAGAAAATATTGATCACATTTTCTTCCATGCTGCCCTTCTCTCTGAAGTCCTTCCTCTGGGTGCTTAGAGAGTATTATCATTCTTATTTCAACTAACCTCATCTTGTAAGCACGTCTAAGAAAAAAAATGAGTTTAGAGAGTTCGCAAAAGGCCTGTAGTCATTTCTTTCCACCTTGAGGACCACTACCCCGTGGGAGGCCACCATGATCTCTCACTTGGGTGGCTGCAATAGTCCGATCTCCTTTTAAATCCATTCTGTGCACTGCGATCAGCTGGCTTTTTCCGTAACACTAAAATCATGGCATCATTTCTGTGGCTTTGCCATTGCCCTCTGAATAAAATCCAGGCACCTCTAATGTCATATAATTTTCTTCATGGTCTGGCCCCTCCCACTTTATGGCTTACCCCTTCTGACCTCTAACTCAAGACTTAGCAGGCATATGAGCTTCTTGCAGTTACTTTAATGGATCCTGAACTCTCACCTGTAAGCTTTAACTCATGCTCTACCTTATATCCTTTCTCCTCCAGTCTCCTCCTCCTTTCCTAGGCTAACTCCTCTATAGCCTTCAAGTCACAGCTTAGAAATCACCTCCTCTGGGAGGCCTTCCAGATATACGAAGATTGATTCAAATACCCTTCTGTGTGTTTATTAGGGCTGGAGGCTATACTGTGCCTGGTACTATGCTTGAGGCACCATCCTTACTGGATAAATATTTGTCGAAGGTTGAATGGATGTTGTTGAAAGAGGTTGAGACATGGAGTCAGAAAGCTAGTGTTGAAATTCTGTATTTTTTATTTATTACATTTCGATCTTAGGAAAGTCATCTACTTTTTCTGAGCTTTAGTTTGCTCATCTATAAAAAAAGTATAGTAATACAAATTGGTTTCAGGGTTGATTGAAATAATATAGGCAAGGAACCTAGTATAGCCCCATGTAGTAGGTGTTTATAAACAACAGTTTTCCTTCCTACCACCCTTCACTTTCTGTTTTATGAACCCTCCGCATCTCTAACTGCCTCCCTCCACATTATCTGTGCTTTTTTTTTTTTGACTCTATATATCATTTGCCTTCTTCTCCCCAACTCTTCCTTTGGCTATTTCCTACCAATCTCATTTTTTCATGATTAAAAAAAGCATCATGGAAAATTAATTAATATTTGGAGATGAAAGATGCAGCGTTGCCAGTCCTGGCTCTCCACTGAGTGCAAACCACTTATAATAAAACCCACCAGCTTGGTTATTAAGGAGAAAAAGAATTTATTTATCAACAAGAGGGAATACAACCCTTTCATATTGCAGCCACCAGCCTGCCTTTTATGGCACTGCCAGCTTTATACCTCAGGTCCCTGCAAAAAGGCCAAGAGTAGCCTTGTTCTGAAGAGACTGACAGCACAAGCCCCCGTAGTCCAAGCCAGGCTGACCCACTCTGCCCACCTGGGGCTCCAGAGCTCTGTTCACCTGTCCACCTCTTAACCCCCACCCTCTGTTGGTCTCCCAGGGTTTGATTGCTACAAAAGCCCTGAAATGGGAGCCAGAGAACAATGGGACTGTAAGAACTTGTGATCATCCTATTTAATGTTTCCATTTTATATATGGAGAAACTGAAGACCCAGGGATAGGACATGAGTTATGAGTTGCTTCAGGCCACATCCCATAGGCCACACCTGGGGCCCTGAATAATCAGGTGTGCTTTCCTCCAGACAGTTTTTTCGTTGTTCCTAATGCACATTGTTGCTAAATTTCTTGGTATTATATTGAGCTATGGACCTTTGCATATTCCAGCATGAGCATCTCAAAAGGAGGGACTTTATGGTTTTTCATTCCTTGTATTTGTGGAGCCTAGAACAGTGCTTTGCATGCAGTAGGGGTTTAATATTTATAAAATAAATTTACTAATACATGAGGTCACTGACACTATAATTTCTTTGAATGTGCTCTTAAAGTGGATTCAGTGGAGAAACTCCTGTGAGATGGGCTTGGACTCATGGACTTTGGAGATAATTTGCAAGGTTGAGCTAGAGAACCTTTTCTTGAGCAATCGCTTCATGATCTTCAGAGTGACTTGTGCTGTGGAACGCCAACTGAACACCCTGGGTTTGAATTGCAGCATCCTCACTAACTGTGTAACTGTGTGCCTTGGTTTCCCATGTATCATCCTCATCTGTCTAACATGGACGTTGTTAAGAACCACACTGGATCACAATCCAGTGAGGAGTCAGCGTCGTGCAGCAGTTAGATGTATCTGCTTGGGATGCAGCCTGCCTGGCTGTGGGGTCTGAGTTTGAGCACCCTGAGTTGATGCTCTGATTCAATTAGAAAATGTCATATGATGCCTAGAGTCATGGGCTGTAGTGGACACATAGTAGTTTTCTGCTTTTACACAAGGCCAAATGACCTAACCAAGGTCTCAGATTAGTAAGGGGCCATGGAAGGATTGATTGCAAATCCTCTTTATCCATATTCTGTGGTTTTTGTCCTACTGTGATTTGCTGTTTGGCTAGAGTGCCCCTAGTTTCCCGTGTCTGCATCTCAGTCCCACCCACCTCCACACAACCACCAGAATGTTTCTTTCTTTATTGTTTGTCTAAGAGCCCTTTGTAGTTCGTTCTTCTTCCCCTTGTCAATATCTGCTTTCAGGCATGGCTCTGCCATCAGGTGCTTCCCCTGTAAAATTTGCTCTGCATTAAAAGGCAACCTCACCAGAGAAAGGGAACCACTGCCTTCTACAGGGTAAGTGCTCCAGGGGTTCACCATTAGGAGTACCTCAGACCAACCAATGGTGAGTGGTTCCCCTCATGTGCCCCCAGATGAACAGGGGCCCTAGGGTTCATCCTGTATGAGAGAGACTGGATGTCTTTGCCTATCTGGGAAGAACTCACTAAGTGATGAGTGCTCTTAGGTTATAAAAGGCCCAGGGTCCACAAGAGATTTACTAGAATAGCCAAGGACCCATGGTGGGGACCTGGTGACATCCAGGTAGTGATAATTGCAAGTTAAGTGCATCCATAATCCCGACTATCTGATATCCCTTCTCCATAGAGCATTAATTCATGCATTCATCCAGCCAACAAATATTCAAAGTGTATCAGGTCCCATGCCTGAACTGGAGCTACAGCATGAAACAAGTCAGTTCCAATTCCTACCTTTTGGAGTTTATAGTCTGGTCAGGTGGGAGCCAGGAAGGAGCTGGCACAGCCCGGTCAAGTCATGTAGGACTTTGTGGGGCTTGGGGAGGGTCACTTGTCTGAGACTGGAGGACAGAAATATGAATCCCTGGAAAAGCTCCCAAAGGCAAAGTTAAGTTGGCAATTCCCAAACCAGTTCAGGGAATCAAGAGACTGCTTAGACCACAGGTGTCTAAGCATGGAGCCCAAACAGAGTGGCTTGGGTGCAGGGTGTGGGAAAGGTGTGAGCTAGAAAAGAAGGTAACAGAGTTAGGGATGGGGCGAAAGGCATTATCTCCTCATGTGTGTGTGGACTCAGGCTGGAGAATGTTCCCAGGAGCATTTTGTAAGAGAAAAACTTTGAGAAAATCAAGCCTCTATTACCTATTAACAAGAATGAATAAATAAATTGTGGTGTTCTGAAATAATAAACGTTTCAGCAGAGCAAAGTAATAAACCAGAGCTACATATGTCAACACAGATAAATCACACAAACCTAATGTTGAAGTGGGGGAAAAAAACAAGCTTCAGTTAGATATGCATATTTTATGATACCATCGATATAAAGTTTGAAAACATGCAAAATAATTCTGTACGTTGTCCACGGACAAATAAATATGTACTAAAAGTATAAAGTCATTTGTGGGAACAATAAAGCCTAAATTCTAGATCGTGATAATTTCTAGAGGATGGGGAGAGTATTGTCATGGAGAGAACCATGGAGGGCTTCAGCTGTATTTCCTAATCTGGGTGGTAGGTGGATGGCTGCCAGTTGTATTATGATTTATATGTCTCAAATATTGCATAATAAAAATTTATTTTAAAAGCTAAAGTGAGGCAAATTATGGGAACAGGGAAAGGGAGGGTCTAATTTCTACCCTCCCTTTCCTGCCTCTAGAAGTCAGGCATCACACTTGAGTCTCTTTCCAAAGCTTTACTCAGAGATGAAAAACAAGGTGTCTCCCATAGGGTGCCTACTGGGCCAGACCAGCTCCCTCTCCCTCACTCACTCCTCCCCTGGTGCAATGCAATGACACTGGACATGAGGGACAAGGGTGGGACTTAAGCAGTTCTAATGACTCAGAAGCTACTCTGAACTGTACCTACTTTCTTTCTACAGAGAAAAGTGGCCTTCTGGTTAAAGGAGCTGAAGCCCATCACTACCCCAGCAGTCTTGTCCTCTCACTGGTTTAACCAGTACGTCTGGCCAATGCCACTCTGGCTTCTAGTTGTCCACTGATGACTCTTCCTCCCAGCCTTTTGCCCGAAACCTCCACCGTGTTGCCTCTTGATCCTGACACTGGCCCCAGAGCCAAAGGGTTTAACACTTCTGCTCACTTTACATGACCTCATTTGGGGGATGTACTGGTGTAGTCCTGGTGTCCAGGATCCACTACCACCCCTAAAATTTTCTGTCCACAGTTCCTTCCTGGCATCCTCTTTTCTTCCCCATCATTGCCATAGCCATAGTATGTCACTGAGCTGCTTCTGATATCCTGACCCCATGGAAGTAGGGAAGAGAAAACCTTAATGTCTTCCCTTTTCATCCATATAAGACATGAACTACTGTAGTCTCTACAGATGAGGAAATTGAGGCCAAAATATCTTGCTCAAGGTCACATAGCCAATTAAATGCAGAACTGGGCTTCCAATATGTATGTTAATCTGATTCCATGGTGCATACATACTCTTTACACTATATTAACTGCCTCTTGGAAGTTAACTGACAAGCTCCGACTCATTTTCACTTTGATTCAGTAGTTCCGTGGACTGGTTCTGGTGAATGTTCTTAAGCCTGTTCTGTTAATGCTGTTTCTCTCATTCACTTCTTTTCAAGTGCTTTTCACCTGAGAAAGAGAAGTGGTGGTGGAATCTCACCATGCACCCTCTCCCTCCCCTGCAGTGACCTTTCATGGAGCACTTTGGAAAAGGCTGTCATGGGTCAGAGCTGCCAGGGATTCTCCCACTTCCCAGTTCCTGGCTGCGTCATGGGGAGATGCTGGATAGCCCCTAACTATTGCCACTCGAGTCTGCAGGCACCAGCCCCAAACCTGGGGACCTGCCTCCTACAGACCCCTGCCTCAATCTTCACCTGCCAGGGACTTAGCAGAATTGCCTGAGGCCATTCAGATTTGAGTCACTCATCCCCTCTTGTTTTTACATAGACTGCTCTCTCCTGCATGTGGTTGTCACATCTTCATAAGGCCTCTAAGAAGTTCCAGACCATTGAATTATATGGAAAGACAAACCGGGACACAAAGAGGTTGAGACTTTATCTCAGATTTTTTTTTAGATTGGCAGTGTGGACAAGGGCTGAATATTTAATTACCAAGGAGGTCTTGATCTTCAGGGATTGGAGTTGGTATTCCACTGAAGAGTACTCTTAAATAGAACATTTTAGGATTGAAGGATAGATGTGCAGTCATCTTCAGATCTATCCTCAATGGGAAGAACTGAGGACAAGGTTGGAAAGTGCCAGGCAGGCTGATGGAGCAACTCAAGCTTCTGGCCCTAGTCTAGTATTTACTTGTCACCCACTGCTGAGAGAGATGGAAAGACTGCTAGCTCCTCCCGGCTGAGCCTGAAGTTTTCTCCTGTGGCTTCCAAAGCCCACAGGCAGAAGTGGGCATGGAAAAGGAATAAGAGTGGAAGAAGTGGGGACTCGGTAGCCAAGCACCTCGCTGTTTGGAGAGCTCATAGTCCCTCTGGCTGAGTAAACAGGGGGCCCCAGCCCAGAATGGGGACTGTGAATATGGGGAGTGGCCCATCACTCAGGGTCTATAAGAAGTTGCCAGAGTTTAGCAGAAGGGTGGTGTCTTAGTCCACCTTAAGTATTCTTTTTCCTTCTTGGTTTGAGTTACCTTATAAAGAAACCAAATGCTGATTTCTCCAAGGTATGCGCTAGACAGACCTGTGAAGGGAGGTTTTCCAGGTGGATGGAAGGCTGGATGATTGGTTCTAACTCTACAAACCGCCCCCCACCCCAGCCCCCTATACCACCACTGGCATGGTTGTCAGAGGGTCTGATTCTTACTCCAGTGCACTTCCTATTACACCCTGTAGCCTCTCACCCATCAGAACATCAGGTCTGTAGCTGACTTACTGAATGACCTCGGACAAGTTACTTCATTTATAAATAGAATAGGCACTGTGCTTCTCAACTGATTCTTTCCTGGGGGCATTTGGGAATGTGTGGTCCCATGTTTGGCTGTCCCTGGGATTTGTTTTCAGGGAAGAAAGACAAGGATGCCTAAGTCTCCATGCCATATTTCTCCACACAAGGAGAAATCACACACCCCATTACCCTGGCCCTCCACTTAAAATGTCAGTAGAGCTCTCATTGAATAGCACTGGTGGACGTGGTAAAGACCCTTCCAGCTATGACTGCTCTGTCAGGTCTAGTGCTATGAAGCTTCTGTCAGACTGTGATGTGATCTGTATGCCAGTGATGTGATGAGGCTCTGGTTCAGAGGCCTGAGGTGTGAGGTTAGTGAGTTCAGAACATTGTCCTGCAGGAACCAGGACAGCTGGGAATGAGCTGACTGAGAAGCTTCTTGGTATTAAGGGATGAATAAATTAACACAGCAGCCATGACTGCTGAACTCTCTGAAACCATGGCATAGAGAGTGATCTGGACCATCGCCCTGGAGGATGTCAGAAAAAGGCAGGTGGAGATCACAGGGACTCTGAGAAAGGGGATAGCAGATTTGAAGAGGTGTAAGATCAGAGTGTGTCTAAGGGGATGAAATTAGTCACTGAAGAGATAAATTTGCTGTGATCTTCTCTGCAGCAAATGGGGGCTTGGGGGCTGGGGGGCCTGGGGATCTGGGGCCAAGCAGGAAGGTAAGGGAAGCATATTTTAAGCTGTAGAATCAATCCTGCATCTGTCCTTTTAAAATTCAGTTTCTTTTTCTAATAAATCAAGTGGAGTTGGAGTGCATGGGCTTGCCAGTCTGAAAAGAGCCTTTGGCTCATCAATTTCCACAGCAAAGGCAGGCAGAATACGAGAACCAGATAATTTCTGAGCCCAGAGGGGCCCAGGGCATGTTTTAACATCTGTACCCACCTGGCTATCGCCTTGGTATTTAAAAAGCCCTTGGAATTGATCAAGAAGTTACTAACAAGGCATGGCATTTTTGATCACCATTTGGCATGTGCATACATGTCATAGTGTACCCTCTATGATGGCAAAACTGCTGTCTACCCTTGTTAACACTGTATTTCAGCACCTAGGACAGCACCTACCAGAGCATTGGTTCTTCATAAATATTAGTTTAATCAATGAATTAATGCATGCTGTGAGCATGGACTACACAAAGAAAGAGAAGGATATCTCCTTTTGCTCCTGCATTCAAAAACTTCTTCCTGCTGTAGGAGATAAAGAATGAAGTAGAAGAAGGAGTGCAGGTTTTGGGGTCCAACTATCTTGTACTGTAAGCATAACTCAACCACTTTACCATCACTGTGACCTGGGCCAGGTACTTAAATTTTCTAAGCCTCATCTTAAAAGCGGTAGTGGTAGTAATCCATTTTTCAAGGGATTGTGCAAAATGATTTAGTGAGCTAATGCATAAAGTACCTAGCACAGGATCTAGCACAAAGCAAGTGTTCAGTAAGTCAAAGCTGTTGTGGAGGTTGTCAGTATGTTGCCCAGGGGCAGGGACAGGTGATTGAGTGGACTGGGGATTCCCCTGCGTTTTTGCAGAAGCTGGCCTTTGATAGTATTCTTATCAGTCCAAAAGGAGCAAAAAGCAGGCAATGCAGTGAGCATTTTACGAAGTAGAGTTTATTCCATTTAAAGGACAGTGCTTTTGTATGAGATTTTTTTTTCCCTCATAACTTTTATTTTGTTAAAATGTCATTGTTTTGTGATATGATGGTAACACTAGAAGACAAGATTTAATAATATATTCTCACCTTGCAAAATAAAAGATGGTAGCCTGATGCTGGTCCTCAAAAAAGTAAAAAATTCTGTACATAAAATCCCGATATCTAGAGATCCCCAACTTCCATTACACTAATGTTGTCATCCCCAGGAGGTAAAGTGGAGAATGCAGGGAGAGTGCCTGAAGGAGCAGAAGGGAAAGAAGAGGCTGTTGGCCTGGACTTTGAGAAGGCATGCTAAGGCAGCAGGAAGAACTTGAGAAAGACCTTTAAGCATGCTGGGATTTGTATTGGTGAATGAGAGTATGAGGACATCCTAGGTAGAAGATATGGCATGAGCAAAGGCCCAAAGGCAGACATGAATGAGGTGTGATGAGAACTTAAGTTGAGAGAGTTTGGGTCATGGAGAAGCAAATGAGACCAGAAAGCCACTGGGGTTTCTTAAACAAAGGCTTGTCATCCTGAAAATGGGGTTAAGTAGGGAAGAGACTGAACATTTATTGTACTCTTACAATTATCTCTAATACTTGCTTCTACTCTGGAACTATTATCTCCAATTTATATATAAAAATACTGAGGCTTATAGTGATAAAACAAGTTATCAGAGGTCATATAACCAGTAAGTGGCAGAACCAACAATGTAGCAGGAGTGGTAAGACACAAGAAGTTTTGAGAAGAGAGAGTAAAATTTAGGTGGGAAAAGATACAGCAAATTCTAATTAGTGAAATTCTGAGCAGAGCCTTAAAGGCTGAGCGTAGGAACTCGGGTGAAAGTTCGAGGATGTATTCCTTCCCTTTGAGAAGAATTTTCAGGTAGTGGGTTCCAGATGCCATTCTCAGCACTATCCAGTGACCCAAGGGCCCAAGCATATTGTCCTAATTTCCTGTCCCTGGGGAAAGCTCTTTCCAGCACTGTCTGATGGTATCTACCTGAATTGCTGGCATAGAACCAAGGAGGAGAGGTGTACCCTCTGGTGCAAAGCTTATCTAAGTGTGGCAAAGAAATAGTGTCTTGTTTCTGCCTTTCCTATCACTTCTAAGGATGTCTGTCTATATCTATCTATCTATCTATCTATCTATCTATCTACCTACCTACCTACCTACCTACCTACCTACCTACCTACCTACCTACCTATCTGGTGCCTAGCATAGTGCTTTAGTAGATATCTGATAGCCACTAGGTTCCTTCTTACCACTATAATGTCTGGATATTGGTTCTCAAACTTTATTGTGTGTCAAAATCCCATGTGGCGCTTGTTAGTGGTATCCTTCCACCCCTAGGCTCTAATTTAGTAGATCTGGGGTGCATCTGTGAAATCCAGAGTTTAATGAGCCCCAGGGAGTTTCCAGTGTAATTGGCCCCTGGAGCTCACTTAGGGAAGCTTGGCTCCAGAAGATATGCATCTCTTCCTGGGCTCTATGCCAGCAGTTCAGGTAGATGCCAACACAGGGTGCTTCATTTCTTATCTCTTGGCCCCTTTTTAGAAGGAGGGAGTCTTCACTCTGGGAATGGGAGGATCTTCAATGAGCAGGGACTAATTTTTCCAGCTGATTCTGAATAAAGATCTACAAAAGCTGTCAGCCAGACCCACTTTATCACTAAAATAAAGCAGCTGTGTGTCTGAATAAGCCCTGGACTGGCAGCATAGGGCCCTCCTTTGCTGCTAATTCATTCAATGATATTGGGCAGGACTCTCTTCATTTCTCCATTCAGTTCCTTTGTCTGAAAACTGAAGAGATTGGAGTAAATGAACCTAAGGTACCCAGGTTCTCTGATGCATTTATTAGCCCTCATAATTTCCTTCTGCCTCCCATGAGGCAAGACTCTCCCTCCACCTAGCCTACTTTAGAGGGGCTGCCCATCTTTACCTCTGCAGGTACCTCCTAGGCGAATGTGCTTTTGTGAGCCCAACGTGGGGCCTCACATTCATAGAAGAGAAGATTAAGGAGATTTGGCTTAAGGTCATCCAGTTGGAAAGCGAGAAGTTCACCATTTGGTGGTGTCTGGAGCCAGCTCACCAGCACTGAGTTTGTTCCCCTTTCTCATTCACTGTGGTTGCTGGTAAGGATGTTTTTGAGTGTTTTGAGTTTAGTGCCAGGGAAGCTGGGCTGAGTTCATGTATAGCTGAGGGATCATGGGGAAATGGCCACCACATTGCACAAATCCAGGGGCATAGTGGACATTGCAACCTATAGGAAGGTACTCCCTGGAGCTGTGTGGTAAGGAATCTGAGTGGTTTTATGTGATGTCCCTGGTAGTGCATCAGAGTTTTGGTGGTATTTTCCTCTCCTTTCAAGAGGCTGTTAATGGTCCCTTTTAGAAACTGTCTTTTCATATTACAGAAAGCTAGGTGGATAGCTCTTGAATATAGCAATACCTATGGCTAGAAATGTCTTCCATGGTAGACACAGACAGCATTCATAGAGTCCATGTTAGGTAAGTGTAGAAGCCATCAGCTCAGGAGTTCGTGATAGTGCATTTAAGTAGGGATACATCTTCCCTTTCTTACCCTACATGCAAGAAGTTGGAGATTTCCATATAAATTCTGGAGAAACAGAAGATGCTTTTCCATGTTGCATGAAGCTAGAGGTCAAGGTCTTCCAGAAAAGCACAGCCTCCCAAATCGCTGATGCCCTTTCAGCCACCCAGGACTTGCTGTGACCTGACAAGCAAAAGAGCAGGGGTGAAAATCCACTTATAACAATTCATGCCAGCCTGCCTTGCACAACCTTGAGAGCATCTCCTTAAATTCTGCACCCTGGGTGGCTCACTCACCTCACTCTAGTCCCAACCCTGTGACATTTAAATCACCTATTTGGGAGTCAGTCCTGTGTTAGGTATTAGGGTGCAGTAATCAAGAAAATATGGCCCTGACTACAAGGACTTGACCTACAATTGGAGAGGCCATCAGGAAGCCCAGTGATTCTGACTTGCATTGAGATACCCTAGGTGGAAACACAGAAGTTCCAATGGGGCAACAAGTGAGGTACCTGGTCTACCTGGGAGACCAAGAAGCCTTCCCTGAAAGGAGATTGTCCTGTAGTGGAGACTTAAGAGGTGAGGAGGAGTTTGAAGGGGAGGGAGGAGGTGAGGACAGCATAGACAAAGACCCCAAGGCAAGAGAGAGCTGAGTGTTTGGAAAACCACACGTTGCTTAGTATGACTGAGATGAAAATTGTATGGGCTTCATACTGGGGTGAGGGAGTGGGCACTGGCCAGAGAGGCAAAGCGTGATGGAACCTGCATTTCATGCAAAATTGTAAGAATTTCTATCCTGAAAACCATGGGGACCTGCTGAAGAATTTTGAGCAGGAAAATAACGTGATCAGAATTGCATTTTAGAAGTATCACTCTGGTGGAAATGTGGAGATTCAACGGAGGTGAGAACAGAGACAGAATAAGCAGTTAGATGGTGATTGCAGGAGTCCAGGTGAGGGGTCCTGAGATGGAAAGGATCCAGTCCACTGTCATAACTCCCTTACGTGACTACTAGGCAGTAAAATTGCCTCCAACCTTCTCCAGCCCTGGCAGGGAAGTTTCGGTTATCTGGGTGAGGGTAAGCTTCTCCAGGAGTCCAGGGGTGGAGAACTTGGGGGACTCTTCCTGCTCCATGACATAGAACCTCTTGCAGGTCCAAGGTCTGCTGGGGTGGGAACAGATAGTTCCTTTCAATCCTGGGCTGAATGGAAGAGGGGCCCCTTTGGCCAAAGAAAGAAGAGCCCCTAGGCTGCCCCTGGGAAATCTTTCTTTTAGGACGGAGCTTCTGCACTTACAGGTGAGAGGCACACAAAGTCCTGGGGGCTGCTTCTGTTTCCCCGAGTGCCCCCAGCCCCCTCCCCACGTTTCTATGGCAATCCCTTTGCATTGCTTTCCTCATTGCTGCTTCTAGATTGTCTCCCAGCACTTCCAGGGGTGCTAGGGAAAGGAGCTAATTACCTTGCTATAAATACCAGCCAGAAGGAGATCAGGGCCCCAGACCTGGTTTTTCTTTTTCAGTGCCTCTGTGCTGGGTTGGGCGTTAGAGAGTGGGTAGAGTCTACACAGCAATCCATTGATATATTTGCTATGTTCTTTCGCCCCCTCATGGGCTCAGCTGTGCTTACATTCCTTCAATTAACAGGTAGAGTGGGAGCCAGGAAGCAGTGGCATTGTGAGACATCCACAAAGTGCCAGGCACAGTGCTAGGCTCTAGGAATTGAGGGATGAATCAGAGCCTGCCTCTGCTCTCAAGGAACTCACTGTTCAGAGAGGAAGGCAGGCTTGCAGAAAATACTTGTGATGAGAAATGTGACTCCCTGGGGAACAGGAGGAGCCACAGGTTTACCTGGACATAGGCTTCTCTAGGGATAGAGGATTTTACTGAGAAGGTGGCTGGTATAGCTGAACACTGAGAGTTGGTGAAATGGAGAGGCCAGGATGAGGGCATTCTGGATAGAAGCCACAGGGGCCTAAGAGTCACAGAGATGCAAAGATGTCATCAGGGACTAGAGCTGGCCCTCTGGGACTTTGACCCAGGATGTCCTGGAGGAAGGATGCAAAGTGCAACTGCAACCTGGCTCCAAGAGTCCTTGAGTGCCATGTTCTGGGGTCGCTGGGAGTCACAGAATGCTTTTCAGCTGTGATGTGGCCTGATAAGATGCATGCTTCTCCAGAGAGGCTGGGACACACTCTTTCTGGTCACTTAGCTTCATTATCTCAAAAAGGCCAGCTTCAGGGCTGGAGCTCAAAAGGAGGTGATGGCAGTGGGCAAAGAATCTCAATGAGGATGCAATTAACATCTCACAAACAGGGCAGACATGCAAACACCTCACTGAAGAGTGGAATTATGTGCAAGAGGGAGGGAGGCAAAAATTTCTTCCCCTAATAGCTTTCTGACTTTCATTAGTTCTGACAGTGAAGGCTGCGTCGTGGCTGTGTTCCATGGTAACCGTTTCCAGGAAGAGCAGCACTGGAGGAGCGCAGGTTCTGAAGACTTTCAATCAGTCCTAAAGCTTAGCCAGACAAAACATCGTGTTGCTGGCTTCACAGCCTCCGCGGGCAGCAAAGGGAGAGGGTATGATGTGCGCAAACATTCCCCTAGGTTATTGCAGGGACTCTGATCGCAAGGAGCTGCCTCCCAGGGCTTGATCACAGGAGAGGGGCCCAGGGCCAGAGGTCCCTGCACTGCAGACCAGAGCATGTGGCTGCAGGAGAGGAACGAGGCAGAGAAAGCAGAGCTAACCACACTGGATTCCTGGCCTCTTCCGCATCTCCCTGAGGAAGATCAGCACGTCTCCACTGTGGCTCCATGGGTAACACTGGTAGAGAGGAAAGAGGAGGCTCTGGAGCCAGATGATGGCCTGCATCCAAATCCCAGGTACTACTGTACTCGCTGGACCATCTTGGGCAACTTACATCACTTCTCTGGGGTTCACCTCCTTAGTTATCACCTGAAATATACAGTGTTTTCAGGAGGCTAGATGAGACAGCCTATGAGAAATGCTCAGCTGCAGAACTGGCCTGTGGCAGGTGCTGATCTTGTGCTGAACTGCCCATAATAGTACTGCCTGCTCTCTCCTCCCTCCTCCTTCCTTCTCGCTTTTCCAGCCCTGCTTCTGTGCCCTTCCCACTCTTCCTCTCTCACTCTCTGACTATAACACAAGGATGTTGAAGGTGTGAAGCAAGCAAGTGGCTTTGCTCTGAGCCTCTGGGAGTCAGAAAGATAAGCCGGATTTTGGTGCCCTTAGGGCTGTAGCTCTGCACCAGACAAAATAAATGCGTTTTGGGGCAATGGAAGCACATATTAGGTTGGGTGACCACATGGGAAGACAAATGATAAACAATGAGAGGCCTCAAAACTCCATTCTTCATGACAACAATTGTGTATGAAAGGCCTACTATGTTCTGAGACATTTCTCTAGGCACCTGGGATAAGCTTTCTTCAGGAAGTTGCCTACCAGCAGAGAGAGGCTGGCCAAAAAATAAATATACAATAAAAGGCAGATATGAAGGTAGAAGTGGTAACAGCTTGGAGAAGGAAAAACAGTAGAGTGAAGGGAGAGGGGATTGGAAGTGTTGGTGAGTGAAGAGGGCTGTGATTTTAATAGGGTGGGGACAGTAGGCCTCATGGAGCTGGCAGCATGTGAGCAAAGACTTGAAAGGGTTGAGGATGTCTGGAGGAAGGGCATTCTGAACCAAGGCAACAGCCAGTGCAAAGGCTCTAAGGAGGGCATGTGACAGGGATGGCTGAGGAATAGAAAGCTGGAGAGGAGGAAGGCGGAGGGTAGCAGGAGGTATCACATGGTGATGGGGGCTGGATTGGGTGGGCTGTTGTAGTTTCTTCTCCATATGGTGCCATATGTACTGCTGGGAGTCAGGAAAGTCTAATGGTTTTCAGCTCCTCACTTCCTCCCTTCCCCTCCTCCAATTAACTAGAGCAACTACCTTTATTATCTATTTCATGTGTTGGAATCTGGTGTAAGAGATTATTTAGATAAAGCTTTCTGCAACTTAAACAGTGTTTGAAACCCACTGACTGAGTCTCATATCACTGGAGAAACAGGGTCTCAGAAAGGGCCAGTGACTTATCCATGGCCACACAGCCAATTATGTGGAAGAAATGGATCTCAAACATAGGACATTGGGAGAGCACTTTTTCTATAATCTGTGTCAGAGCCATGAGCGGTCTTGGGAGTTGGCATCAGGGCTTGTTACACACAGACCACCTGAGGTTTAATCAGCAGGATGCCCAGACCCTCCGCATTCCAGCTCACCAAGCCTATGAAGCTCTGCCCGGGCTGCTGACTTCTCCTCTCTCACAAGCACATGGTCCCTTCTAGGAGCAACTTTTTCCTCCTCTTGAAAGCCACACTCTGATTACTTGGGCCAGCAAGGCACCCATGTTTGAAACTTTATAATGCTCAGAGCTACAGTGGCCCTGAAACTAGTAATGCTGCCTTCCTAAGCAGTGTTTTCTGCTCTGTAGGTGCTAACTCAAATTACCTACTCATGGGGCTTGGACTAGAATGGAGCTTCATAATATATGCTCTATCTTGGGATAGGGTCTGCCATGGGAGAAGTGGTCAGTGAATGTTATTAACAAAATAAATTATGACAGTCTTTGGAAAAGTACACTTCCAAAGACCTCTTAGCCCTATCCGTGAAGAGAAGGTGCTAGAGCAGAGTGATCAATAGTGTGGGCTCTGGAATAAAAATGACCTAGGTTTAAATCAAATTTCTTAATGTGTCAGAGCCTCGGTGTCCACATTTGTTAAATGACAATAATAACTAGATTTGGGGATCATTAGAATGACACTGCATGCAATGTTCAGTAGTTCAGTGCCTAGCCCCTTGGGATAGAGCCCTAATGGAAACACAGGGACGCTAGGCAATGGTTCTCAAAATGCAGTGTGTATCACCATCATCAGGAGGTCTTGTTAAAATATAGGTTGCTGATTCTCACATTCCAGAGTTTCTGATCAGTAGGTCTGGGGTGGGGCTTGAGATTTTGGCATTTCTAACAAGTTCCCAAGTGATGCAAAGGCTACTTGTTGGGAGATGAAGCCTTGTCTTGGTCTAAGAGCCAGTGTCTTAGACCAGGATGAGGTTTGTGGGGAGAGAAGGAACTGAAGGCCATATATTGGCTGCATGCGCAGACAGTCCAGATGGAGAGAGGCATTTGGAGCCTTACCCAGAAGGAGGCCTGTTCTTCAGCCCAGGGAGTCGGCTGACTTCACACACCTGGGTGGCCAGCTGCTCTCCCTTTACTTCATCACAGGCACTGAGATTCACAATCCAAAGAGAAGCAGCCAGCAAATAGCTCCTTCCCCTCCCACTGTGCCCCCAACCCGTTTCTTCTAACTGGATAACTTTTGACCTCTAGGTAGACAAGCTGAGTGAATTATAAGATGTTAATCGGGAAAAGTGAGAAAATAGAAAACAAAATAGAGAAGCCAAATCAGTCTTTCTAGGTTTCTAGGATTCCTTCCCATAATTTCTCAGAGATGCTCATCATTCTGGGAACATTATGGGTTCCTGATACTTGAAAATGGTTCCATAAAATATTAATGCATTCTGTGTCTGCTACACAAAGTTCATAGACTTTTGGCATCCCACAACCTGGCTCTCAGACTAAGGTCTGAGACTTGGCTGCAACCTATACTACTCAACCATAAAATATTTAACTTTCCCTACAGTCCTTCTCCTTCTGATAAGGTCGTAACAAAATCTATCTCTACTTTGGGTGTTCAAATCACGGATCAGCAAACTATAGCTTGTGGGCCGAATCTAGCACATTGCCTGTTGTTGAAAGTAAAGTTTTATTGGAACATAGACATACTTGTTCATTCCTTTCTGTATTGTCTATGGCTGCTTTGGGGGGTGATTTTAATAGGGTGAGCACACTAGGCACCATATGACAATGACATAGTTGAATAGTTGCAACAGGGACTATAGAGTCTGCAGAGTCTCAAATATTTGCAGTATGACTCTTTATAGGAAAAATTTCCTGACCTCTATTTTAAATCAAATGTTGGCTGGGCACAGTGGCTCATGCCTGTAATCCCAGCACTTTGGGAGGCCGAGGCAGGTAGATCACCTGAGGTCAGGAGTTTGAGACCAGCCTGACCAACATGGAGAAACCCCATCTCAACTAAAAATACAAAATTAGCCAGGCATGGTGGCACATGCCTATAATCCCAGCTACTCTGGAGGCTGAGTCAGGAGAATTGCTTGAGCTTGGGAGGCAGAGGTTGTGGTGAGCCGAGACTGCCATTACACGCCAGCCTAGACAACAAGAGCAAAACTCCCATCTGAAAAAAAAAAAAAAAAAAGAGCAATGTTATTTACTCCATGAGACTTTGCTGAATCCCACTGAGTTGCATTTATCTCCTTTTCTCCTATCACCTCCTGGTTCTTAGATCTGTGAATAAGTTACCTGGCATAATGATTTTCCGTGTGTATTTTTTCTCATTGACTCTACATGTCTACACTGACCTCTCTCTGAGATCACAAAATTTAGTACCAGGACACACACAGTTAAAAAACATTTCTTGACCAGGCACAAGGGCTCATGCCTATAATCCCAGCACTTTGGGAGGCCGAGGTGGACGGATTACCTGAGGTCAGGAGTTCCAGACCAGTCTGGCCAACATGGTGAAATCCCATGTCTACTAAAAATGCAAAAAAACAATTAGCTGGGTGTAGTGGTGTGCGCCTGTAATCCTAGCTACTCCGGAGGCTGAGGCAGGGGAATTGCTTGAACCAGAGAAGTGGAGGTTGCAGTGAGCGGAGATCATGCCACTGCCCTCCAGCCTGGGTGACAGAGTGAGACTCCATCTCAAAAAAAAAAAAAAATTCTTAAATTATCCACTAAGCCCCCAAAGTGGAAAGAAACCTAAGTGTCCAAGAGTAGAAAAAAGACCAAATAGATTATGATGTAGCCCTATGATGTATGGCTATGTAACAAATAAAAACAGTTTCTCAGGAATATATAAATGCCTGAGAGAAATTGTCCAACACATGAAGGGAAGGTTTTCACCATGATTCTTATAATACAATCCCACTTTTGTAAATAAGTAAAAATAATATACAGAGGATTAATTAAAAAGACTAGAAGGAAATAAACAATACTTTTATTCCTCTCTGGGTAGAGGGTTATGGGTGATTTTCATTTTGTTATTTTATTAGTTTGTATATTTTTCATAATAAGGATATATTGCTTTTAGAAGCAGGGGTAAAAATTCAGGTTATTAAAACGCTAGCAGCTGACTCTGCTGGCTTTGCCATGTTCTAACTCTATGGGCTTAAAAATTCATCTAACCTCGGTTTCCTTAACTATAAAATATGGGGAAATACAGCTTTCTTCACAGGGTTGTTTAAAAACAACACAGCAAGCCCCAAAATGCCCTTCTTCTACACAGGCTGCACCACAGCTGGCCTCAGCATTGAAATGGGGACTGTCTGGGAGCTCCCGCGAGGGAGACTGAGTTGGCACCTTGAGAGAGCAAGGCAGAGCTGTGATGCACAGAGGGTTGCTGGGGCAGACTCACGGCTCTGCAGCAACATTCGCTTCCCCAGCCCAGCACCAGGACTACGGCCTGGGAAGGGACCTCTTGCCCCGACGCCGAACCCGCTGCAAGAAGCCCCTAGCTTCATTTCAGCACAAAGCACAGCTGCTCTGTGTCTTTCATTTTCACTCTGAACCAGCTGTTCCCAGCTTGCATGGCCTGTGTCTGCCCTTCTGCACTTCCCACCCTGTCCTGTTTCTCATCAGCCTGTGCCTGCTGTTTTTTTTTTTCCTTAAAAGTCACACCTTCATCCTTCTACTGAGACATTCTTTTTTTTCTTAGCCAGAATCTTTGTTTCTTCCTCTCCTCTGACTTGCTAGAAAATGTCTTTACTTGAGACTATAAGTAATGATTTTCTTTCCTTTTTTTTTTGAGATGGAGTCTTGCTCTGTCACCCAGGCTGGAATGCAGTGGCACCATCTTGGCTCACTGCAACCTCCACCTACCTGGTTCAAGTGATTCTTGTGCCTCAGCCTCCCCAGTAGCTAGGATTACAGGTGTGCACCACCATGCCCATCTAATTTGTATTTTTAGTAGAGATGGGATTTCACCATGTTGGCCAAAGGCTGGCCTCGAACTCTTGACCTCAAGTAATCTTCCCCCCTTGGCTTCCCAAAGTGCTGGGATTACAGGTGTGAGCCACTGCACCAGGCTAAGTAATGATTTTTTAATCCTTTCTTCCTTCTCTCCCTCCCCCTCTTCTTTTATAAGTGTCCTTACTAGAATTTTTTCTCTGATCATCAATAGGGGAGGTGAATGGATGAGGGAGGCCAGTTAAGCAGCTGGAAAAGTGATCTTCAGAAGAGAACAGTGCAGATGGTGAGAAGTGGATGCCTTGGGCTAGAAATGGATAAAATCCACAGAAGTTACATACAGGAAGGATGAGGCCCAGGAAGGGCCTGTGACATGCCTCAAGGTTATGAAATTGACTGAGTGACAGACCAGGGAATCTAGGCCTACATCCTTGCAGCCCCTGCACATGTCTCAAATCCTGGATATATCACTTATCTACCCTATTCTACATGCTGTCCAAGGGTGTGGAGATGTCTGGCCTAATCACAATTCATCGCCCAGAGTGCTGCATTTAACAAGGGTCTGTGCACACTTGAGAAGCCAAAAGGGGACCTACTGATTTCTGGACTTCTGAGAAGTATGTCATATCTTCCCACAGTTTCAGAACTTGGAGTTTCAGGGAATCTGTTGATGACTGGGCCATGGAATTAGAGGGGCATGTTTTGGACTATGAGCCGTGGGGATAAGAATCCCCAACTCATCCATCATCAGTTTTGTAAGAATGGGATGGCAGACTCTGCTTCTGTGGCACTGTCCCCAGACTTCTCTTGGAGTCAGAGTCCCCAGCCTAAGAAAGTACCTGTAGAACAAGGTGGACATCGTGGAGTATGCAGGGAGTTAGCACACAAGGAGACTTGGCACAGACCTTCTTGACATGTGGCCTCTTTGTGGGTCCATGGTGACCGGAGGTATTGGTGTCCTTGCTGTTCTTTTCTCCCATGTGGTGGGGTGGGAGGGAGTGGTCAGCAATCCATCCTGGGAGCAGGTGTCCCAGTCCTGATGGGGCCACCTTATATCTTTATGCTGCATGGGACTCTGGGGGCCTGTGGAATTCTCCTCCAGCTCTTGCTTTTTTTTGGTTGACACTTGGAAACTTTTCCTCAATGTGGCAACAGAGATGTTAAGTCCCAGCTCTGACTTCTGTCTTTACCATTTTCCCCAGACCATGTGGTTTAATCTCATCTGAGTTTGTAGAAGGTACCATGAGCTACCTGTGGCTCAGCAGGGAAGGGGATTCACATACCCAAATGGATAGATGTTTGGAAAGTCTCAAGCAGAACCTCACATCTTCCCCAAACCTGATAATCTCCTTTTCGGAGAAGAGCCCAGCTTCTGCTTGCTTGGGTACCCGTTAGGCCTGAATGAAGACCGCTCGCAGCTTTAAGATCACATCACCAGGAGTTACGGCTTTATTGGTATGGCCAGTTTGAAGGCAAAACTTGTTTGTGCACAGCTTAATTCAGAGATTGTAAACAGTCACTGAGGAATTTATGCCCATCAAAGCGGAGATTGCTTTGCAACTTCGTAGTCAGGCTGAAAAACTGTCTCTGAAATATACAGGTGTCAGGTATCCATTATATTTTTTTATAGTTCAGCTACTACATTCTACTCAGCCAATATACCTACTATGGGACAAGCATGTACAAATTCTATTAATTCAATTTTGATTATTACCATGGAATAAATTTAGATATTGAGTCACAGAGAGAGAGGTAAAATTAAAAATAATTTTACCTGAATTTAAGCAGATGACTTATGGTCAGGTTGGGCTTCAAGCCTAAATCATTCTTACTCCAAAGTTCTTGCTTTTTCTACTTTCAGAGGCTCCCTCTGTCTTCATATCATTCTGCAGAATGGTTGCTTGAACACCTACTGTGCTGGGCTTGAACTCACTACCTCCCTAGATGACCAATGAATGGCTAAGAGAGGTTTGACTGTTTTGCTTAGGCCTGTTAACATGTGCTAATTCTTCCCTCTTTATCCTCCCCTCATCTCCTATCACTTCACTTCTGACGCTTGCCTAGCCATGGACAGAGGGACCCCCTTGGCTTCACTCAAGAAAGGGCAAGCTCAGTATCTCAGCTTGAGGCTATTCCTGCATCTTCAAGAAGGAGCCCAAGGCTGGGAGGAGCTTCCTTCTCCCCTGAACTAACTCAGTCAGTGATATGCCCTGGTAATTTCCCTCTCTCTGAAAGCAAAAGGAAGGGAGGAAGGGAGGAAGGGAGGGAGGGAGGGGAAGAAGAAGGAAAGAAGGAAGGAAGGAAGAAAAAGAAAGAAAGAAAAGAGAAAGAGGGAGAGGAAGGAAGGAAGGGAGGAAGGGAGGGAGGAAGGGGAATAAGAAGGAAGGAAGAAAGAGAAAGAAAGAAAAATCGAAAGAGAGGGAGGGAGAAGGAAGGAAGGAAAGAAGGAAAGAAGGAAGCAAGGAAGGAAGGCAGGCAAGCGGGAGGAAAGGAGGGAAGACAGGAAGGCAAGAAGGAAGGAAGAGAAAGAAATCCTAAATTTTTAGCATTTGCCAGCTTCTGCAGTGTAAATTCTCCTATCACGTCTGATTTCAAGCCACCAAGGTGACCACCGAAAATGGAGTTTGGAGGGATGGGAGTAGCCCACTCTCCTGTGTCAGTGGGAGCCAGCTTCAGTACATCATGGTCTTCCTCTCATTTGGCTTTGAGTTGCATGGCCAATAGGTTTGTCACTCATTGACTTTGTTTCCTCCTAGTTAAAATGCTTCACCTACTTACTAAAAGCCTTTGACAGTAATCAAATTCTTCCTGCCAAGTCGGGCCCCACTTGGACTGTCTAGGAGTGTGTTAGGGAAGACAGCCACCACCTGCTCCCCTGAGGGCCTGCCAAACAGAAGGCCAACTCAGGAAGTTCCAACACCATGCCTGGCCTGGGGTGAGGCATCTATCAACAGAAAGGCATAGTCTTTACTTTTGAAACACTAAAGGTCTGCTGTCAGGAAATAATGAACATTCTGATACAGAAACACCATTGGAAGAATGCCAGAATCTAGATAGAGGCCTCAGTGCTGAGTGACACAGCTTCATGGGACTTTTACCATTTGGTTCCACTCCCTCGTTTTACAGGAAAGAGCTGAAACCCTGGGAGGGTGAGTGGCTTGCAAAAGATCACAGAGTTATTTAGTGACAGAGGTGGGATTGGAATCTATCTTTCTTGACATCTTGAAGCCAGTTCTTTGGCTGCAGAATGGGCTGTTGGAAGCTATAATAGCTTCTCAAACCAGGGAAAGATAGACATCTCTCCTCCTCCTGCTAAGGTGACCAACTCATCCCCATTTTCCTATGATGTTTCTATTAGCACAGAAAAAGGGTCCTTTCCTATATCCCAGAAGAACCCTAGGTCAAGGCAGACCCTGAAAATTAATCCCTGGTCCCCTTCTCTCATTCTCTTTCTTCCCTGTCCTTTTCTTCCTCCCATCATACATTAATTGTGCCTGCCCACAGAGACCTTAGTGTTGAAAAAAGAAATCTTGAGGAAGAGGATTGTGGAGGTTGTCTTTCACCCTTACCTGATTTGGGCTAGAGCTCGCCTGGAACACTGTAACCTCTTTTACTAATGACTCCACTTTTTGGTCTTCCTTTTGAAACAGAAATAGACGTATTGGATTGTAAAAGCCAACAACCTATGTAGATTGTTAAAGAAATTAAATAATAGAGATGTATGTGTGATAGAAAATGGATATCTTCAGGTAAACTGAGCACCTGGACTAACAAGATAGTGTTTGTCCTATAAGATAATTTCATTTATCCGTCTCTCATCTAGGTATCTATATATTACCATATCATAGTGTATATTAAAGATTCCCATTCTGGTAAAAATTTGACCATATCAATCATGTTACTTTGTAATCTGGATTTTCATTTAAAAACATATCATGGATGTCTTTCCACATTGGTCGTTTAAAGATTACCTCATCCTTCACAACAGTAGCATATTCTATTGTGTGGGTATACCCCAATTTATTTAATCAATCCTATTTTTAAAGACAGTTAAGTTACTTCCATTTAAAAATGATAAACAACATTTTGTAGATGTATCCAATAATCTTCTTTGGATAGATTTTTAGAAATAAATTATTGGGTTGAAGTATTCATACTTATAACTGTCATTCAGTAAGCCCTCTAAAAAAGCTATTCCAATTTATGTTCCCACCAGCAGTCCTCAGACTGCTAATTTCCACACTCCTGTTGGCCTTTAGTATTATTGGATCACTATTACTGATCCAAATCATTTGCCAATTTGATAGGTCAAAAAAATTTCATTGTTTCTTAAAATTTGCTTTCCTTTAAATTTCAGCGAGGATGTGAATCTTTTCACACATCTATCAGCTGTTTTTATTCCTTTTTCAATTTATTTCCTCTGGAGTCCATACTTGTACATGCCCAGGCCTCTGTCTATACAATTATCACTACAAAGGACTTCAGAGAGCAAGTAATGTCTGCCCTAGTATTTATTCTACCAAAGAAACCTTTATTAGTTTTCCACTGTGTACTGGGTATGTGGTTGTGTGGCATTATATACAAAGAAATGTGACACAACGTTCCTATTCTTGAAGGTTCCTAAAGTCTATTATGAGAGATGGGCGCATGCTCATGTAACCTAGGAGAAGAGGACATGGCAGCTCCTGCAGTGCCCTGAGGGCAGCAGTGTCCTGTCTTTCGGTTCTAAATTGGTATGTTAGTGCTGTCACTTTAGTTCTCTCAGATTTGAGGTTAGACACAGGGGCTCTTCTCAGTGCTGGAGCTTGATAATAAAGAATCCCACCTGTCCTAAGGAGCTGAAGACATTGTGTGTTGTTTCCTGGGTGGTCTTGCTGACCTTCTCTGATTTCAAGTTCCTTGGAAACTTTACCAAACCAGTGACTCACATCTCCACTCCCAACCACCCAAGGAAGTCCCCTTTGGCCCTTCTGTAGGTCACTGAAATTCAAAAACACTGGATATAATGAGCAGAGAGGTCCCAGCCAACTTCCGGCTCTGTGACTCAGCTGTCATCAAGATAGATGTCATGGACAATACCCAAATAATTGTATGGGACACAATGCCTGTCTTTAAGGTGCTTGCAGGCTGAAGAGCCTTTGTGAGAATGTAGAACCAAAATCACGGGGGGAGAGGGGTAAGATAGGTGGGGGCCAGCACTCTGGGAGGAGCATCTCCCAGCAGGTCCAGTACATCTCTGGGGCCAGTTTTCTTGTTGTATTTTATGTGAGTAATTTGTTGAATGATTTTTCTGCATCTATTGAGTTGATCATATGATTTTTGTTTTTAATTCTGTTTATGTGGTGTATCACATTTATTGACTTGCATATGTTAAGCTATCCCTGCATCCCTGGTACGAAACATACTTGATCATGGTGGATTCTCTTTTTGATATGTTGTTGGATTTGGTTAGCTAGTATTTTGTTAAAGATTTCAGCATCTATGTTCATCAAGGATATCTACCTGTAGTTTTCTTTTTTGGTTATATCCTTTCCTGGTTTTGGTATTAGGGTAATGCTGGCTTCATAGAATGATTTAGAGAGGGTTCCATCTTTCTCTATCTTGAGAGTGTCAAAAGGATTGGTACCAATTCTTCTTTGAATGTCTGGAAGAATTCTGCTGTGATTCCATCTGGTCCTGGACTATTTTTTGTTGGTAATTAAAAAATTTTTCTTCATATATGATGCTTAGTTTCACTGGATACACAATTCTTGACTGATAATTGTTTTGTTTAAGGAGGTTGCAGATAGATCCCTTCTAGTTTGTAGGGTTTCTGCTGAGAAATCTGCTGTTAATCTGATAGGTTTTCCTTCATAGATTACCTGGTGATTCTGTCTCAGTTCTTAAGATTCTTTCCTTTGTCTTAACTTTTGGTAACATAATGATAATGTGCTTACGTGATGATCTTTTTGCAATGATTTTCCCAGGTGCTCTTTGTGCTTCTTGTATTTGGGTTTCTAGGTCTCTCACAAGGCCAGGGAAGTTTTCCTTGATTATTCCCCCAAATATATTTTCCAGGCTTTTAGAATTTTCTTCTTCCTCAGGAACACTGATTATTCTTAGGTTTGGTCATTTAACATAATCCCAGACTGTTTGGAGGCTGCATTCATATTTTCTTATTCTTTTTCCTTTGTCTTTGTTGGATTGGGTTAATTCAAAGACCTTGTCTTTGAGCTCTGAATTTCTCTACTTGTTCAATTCTCTTGCTGAGACTTTCCAGAGCATTTTGCATTTCTAAGTGTCTCCAAAGTTTCCTGAATTTTTGATTATTTTTTCAAGCTATCTATTCCCTTGAATATTTCTCCCTTCATTTCTACTGTTTTTTGGATTTCCTTGCATTGGGATTTGCCTTTCTCTGGTCCCTCGCTGATTAGCTTAATAACTAACCTCCTGAATTCTTTTTCAGGTAAATCAGGGATTTCTTCTTGGTTTGGATCCATTGCTGGTGAACTAATGTGATTTTTGGGGGAGTTGTTAAAGAGCCTTGTTTTGTCAAATTACCAGGGTTGATTTTCTGGTCCCTTCTCATTTGGATAGGCACTGTCAGAGGGAAGATCTAGGGCTGAAGGCTGCTGTTCAGATGCTCTTGTCCCACAGGGTATTCCCTTGATGTAGTACCCTCCGCCTTTCCCTGTGGTTGTGGTTTTCTGTGAGCCAAACTGAAGTGATTGTTGTCTCTCTTCTGGATCTAGCCACCCGGCGAGTCTACCCAGCTCCAGGCTGGTACTGGGGGTTGTCTGCCCAGAGTCCTGTGATGTGAACTGTCTATGGGTCTCTCAGCTGTGGATACCAGTGCCTGTTCTGGTGGAGGTAGCAGAGGGTTCAATGGGCTCTGTAAGACTCCTTAGCTTTAGTGGTTTAATCCTCTCTTTTTGTGCATGTTGGCCTCCTGCCAGGAGGTGGCACTTTCCAGAAAGCATCAGCTGTAGTAGTGTGGAGAAGGGCCTGGTGGTGGATGGGGGCCTAGAACTCCCAAGATTATGTGCCCTTTATCTTCCACTACCAGGGTGGGTAGGGAAGGACCATCAGGTGGGAGTGGAGCTAGGCGTGTCTGAGCTCAGACTTTCCTTGGGCAGGTCTTGCTGCAGCTGTGGGGGACAGGGGTGAGACTCCCAGGTCACTGGAGCTGTGTAGCTAGGAAGATTATGGCTGCCTCTGCTGAGCCATGCAGGGTGTCGGGGAATTGGGGGAAAGCTGGCTGTCACAGGCCTCACCTAGCTCCCACACAAACCAAAGGGCTGGTCTCACTCCCACCATGCCTTCCACAACATCCCCAAGTCTGTTTCCAGGTGGAGGCTGAGATGGGCTTGAAAACTTGCCCAAGGCTTTTTCCTCCCAGCTGTGAAAGAAAGGGGCTTTAGTTATTCCCCTGCCTGTGAAGTCTGCACACCTGATTCATGCCCTCCACTGAGTTCTGGTGGGAAGGCTTCTCACCCCATTCAAGTTGTTACAAAGCTCAGCTAGAGAATTCCTTCTCCTTGTGGAGTTTTACCTCCTGATCTTCTGGTCACCCTCCTGATGGATCTCTGTGATGCCAGGCAGGAATGGCTGCTTGGGGACCCAGTGAGCTCCCAGGCTTTTTCTGCTGCTTCCTTTTCCCCTGTATTTTGCTTGGCTCTCTAACTTTACTCAGTTCCAGGTCAAGTCAGAAGTTTCTGTCACAAACAGACCTTCAGCCTCTCCAGTAGGGAGAGAAGGGTCTCCTTTTCCCACTTCTGCAGTTGGAGCACCACAGTATTTGGGGTGTCTTCCAGGACCTGCAGGAGCAGTGCACTTCCTTCAGAGGTTAGTATATGGGTCCTCTCAGGATTGCTGGTTTGCTCTTGCATTCGATTCAGAGCTAAAATCTACAATGCAAGCCTCCACATGCTGCTCTTCCAGAGCTGCAATCTAGTCCTGCCTCCTGTTTGCCATGATCTCTAAAAACCTGTTAAATATTGGTTCTTCCATTTGCTGGTGGTATGAACTTGGACAAGTTCCTTCATGTTACTGAGCATCACTTTCCTCTTCTGTGAAATACAGGTCATAACACCCACCTAGCATATTATCAGAAGAGAACCCAAATGACATGCTTAGTGGGGTACTTGGTACAAGGCAAGTACTCAGTGAGCATGAGGGCCACTACATGGCATCCCTGAAAGACCAGCTAGCTCTGCTCTCCTCCCCACCCCCTATCTTAAATATCTGCATTCCCATAAGGAAAACAGGGGTGTCTGCCTCTCTGTCCCCTAAATATGTAGGAGGAAATGTTAATCTATTTCCCTGAGATTCATAGAGCCAGTTGATCTGGGGAGAGAAAGAAGAGAGGGAGGTTTTAAGGACAGCATTTCAAGGCCTGCTGCCTGTCTTTGAATTGAGCAGCTAGTGCTACAGGAATGAAAGTCTGAGCCAAGGATTTGTTTTAATAATGTACTTTACCCATGAAGCCCTGGTATCCAGCTCACAGTGGGTAGTCCTGGGAATGAGGACTACCAGAGATGAGAGAACAAATGATAAGATCTGGATTCAAGGGCTGTTCCTTCAGGCTCTGTTTTTTCTTCTATAAGGTGGTTATGATCTACTGTTGATAAACTTGGCTGGGCAGGTGAGATGACGCAGTGAGGTGGTACATGCAACAAGGGTTTATGTCATTCAGTATGATTGGACTCCCAAAGAAGACTCAGAGATGACTCTTACATAGGCAGCCTCAGCAAGCTCACTGTCTAGCCAGAAGATGACATGTACAGAACCAACTCAGATTTAAGGCAAAATGTACAAAGAGACAAGTGTAAATATAGAGGTTAGAGTTTAGAAATATGCAATTTTCAGGGAAGAAGATGTGACAAGTCTTCTTGGACAAGGAGAGAGTTGGGTTAGGCTTTAGAGAAAAATAAGTAGGATTAGATCATGTTTAGGTAGGTAGAGGTGTGCACGCACACAAGTGCATGTGTGTAGATGTAAAAATGTTCGGGATTGTGGGCTCTTTGAGGTTTGTTGTGGCTACTGCAGGTGGAGGTGGGAACAAGAATCAAGCTACCTGGGAGTATGGAAACGTGGAAAGTATTGGCTTCGGAGTCAGACAGACTTTGGTTCTATCACAGGCATTTCCGAAGTATCCTGCACAGGTACATTATGAGGTTTCCATTTTCAGTCACACACACGCTGTCATCTTCTGAACCTTCTTTTTCTCTCTTTAGTTTCTACTGTCAAGCACTAGCACGAATCCTAACCCCCAGTCCTAATCATGCCCCCTTGCCTCTGCACCTCGCCTTCTTTCTCCTCACTTCCTCACCTCCAGCTGCTTTCTGCCAGCAATTTTCTTTCTGTTGTGTTTCCTCCCCTCCTACAGTCGCTGCATTACTACAAAACCTTTCTAAAATACATATCTGATTACATCCCTTCTCCTAATAAAGCTCCAGTAATGACTCCCATTGCAGCCATAATGGCACCAAGTCCCATCATCAGATAGTCACTCACACCTCTACTGCGACAGCCGTTTCCTTAATCACACCCTCCTCAGGCTTTAACACACCAGTTGCTCCATCCCATGTTCAGACCTGTTCATGCTGGCTTCTCTGCTTAGAATATCCTTTCCTAATGCTTCCTTCAGAGAAACTTTTAATTTGTTTTTCAAGACCGAGTTTAGATTTTCTATCTCCTAAAGAGTTTCCCTGACTTGCCTTGGAATATTTAACAAAGGAACATGGTATCCAACTCTCCTTGGGGTTATTTACACGTTCAGATTTATTTGTCTCTATATTCAGGCCCAAGTACGGGGTCTGACATAAATTCAGTGGCTAATAAAAGCTTGATGATTATATGAGTGAATAAATAAATGCATAGATAATTTTATTAATAATGAGAACAATTCACCTACGGCTTCAATTGGGAATGAAGAAAAGAAGCCAACTATTACACATTGATTATTTGTCTAATCCACTCTTTGACATTTCCCCCAGGGTATTTAAATGATTCATCATTGTATTTAAAAGTTTGAAATACTTTGAAGTGTGTTTTCACACAAATGGATTGTTTAACTTCAAGATATGAGAGGATCCCAGGCGAGGATGAGGAACTCAGCATATTCTGGGATTTTTGCAATTCAGAGACCAGGTGAAAAGTCAAAAGCATTCACTGAGGACCTGAAGGATACTGAATCAGTAGGTTCTTTGGTAGAGGAATTGAAATTGAGAAGTAAATAATATAGATTGACCTATAGTGGGTCAATTTATATATTTGCAGAGTTTGGGCTTTGGTCTGCATTATTAATTAGTTAGTTATTCCATAGCAAACTCTTCCCTTTTTAGGTTGTTTTGGTCATGGACTTCTATTTTCTCAGGCATAGAAAATATCTGAGTTGTTTTCATTGTACTACTATTCCATGTCCCGAAGGACATGCCTTACCACTCACAGCACTCCTTACCTGCCAGCCCAGAATGTGGTCTCAGAATCTTTCTTTGCACAGTGTTACGATTACCCAATTTACCAGAACTGGTTTATAAAACAAAACCCATTTTCCATTCCTTCACAAGATCTTGAGATATTTTAGGGAGAAGGCAGGTCCTGGGCAGTGCAGAAGCTGTGTGCCAGGTGATGGCAGGTCAGCCTCTTTCCCAGGCTGCAGGCTCCATGTGCCTGCTCAATGTCTACTCTGCCATGCCTTCGTCATTGCAAATGGAAATCCTTGGATGTTGCCTAAATTATTTTTCTTTCTCTACTTTCTTAATTGCAGTAAAAGTTCCTCATAGGCACCCAGTTTTGTCAACCTCGAGACCATTCTTCCATTTCTCTCACCCCTCACATTTACTTCATGACAAATATTCTTGACCATATTTATCAATATCTATTTCAAATCTGTCCCCTGACAGTCTTACTAAAATTCCTGCCCAGTGTAAGTCATCCTAATCTCTTTTCTCAACTACTGTAGTGGCCTCTTAACTGCTTTTCTTGCCACCATCCCTGCCCCCTCTACTCTATTCCCAATGCTTAAAAAAGTTTAATCAATTCTACTCCTAGGTATTTAGCCAAGAATAACAAAAACATATGTCCACAGCAATAATTGTACAACATTCATAGCAGGTTTATTTACATTAAACAAAACTGGAAACAATCCAAATGTCCATCAGCAAGTTAATTGACAAACATGTTGTATATTTATACAATGGAATACTAATCAGTTTTTAAAAAGCAATCTACCGATACATACAACATAGATGAATCTTAAAAACATACGAGTGAAAGAAGTCAGATACAAGAAAAACATGCTGAGTGAAGGAAGTCAGACACAAGAAAATACTGTATGATTCCTATGAATATGAGCTTTTAGAATAAGCAAAACTAATCTAAGATAAAAAGGCAAGCAGAGTCATTGTTTCTTGGAGATTAATTGGTAGGGATTGATGAAGAGGCAACATGAAGGAACTTTCTGGGAAGAATGAAAATGTTCTGAGGTAACAATCTGAGTTTCATTTGTCAAAATAATAGTTAGGATTTGTACATTTTATTGCAAGTAAATTTTACCTCAGAAAAGAGGAAAATAGAACTGTAAAAAATAGTAAACAAGTGGGAGGGCAGGGAGTGAATGATCTATAAATGCAAGAATGGAAAATTTTGGTAATTGTTGAATCTGGGTGATAGACACATGAAGGTTCATTATACTATTTCGATTACTTTGTAAATGTTGGAAATTTCCCATAATAAGATGTCATTTTAACATGTAAATTGAATTGTGTCTCTTTATTGCTTAAACCAATTTAATGGCTTTCTAGTGCAGACAGAGTAAAGCCTATGCTGTGATTTAAATGGTCCTGCACCGTCTAACTGCTGGTCACTTTATATCCTCTTCCTCTCTCCTCCTGCCTCCCTGTACTTCAGTGCCACTGGACTCTCCGAGAGATAGCTAAGTATACCAAGATTTTTCCAAATGCAGGGCGTTTGAATGAGTCATTTCTTCTGATGGGCCTCTCTCCTTACATTCTTCACATGATGATTTTCTTCTCGTGCTTCAAGTCTTCAAGAAGTCCTCCCAACAGATACTTTTTGGTTACTTGCTCATCTGTCTCCTCACTAGAAGACACAATGAAGACAGGCACAATGTCTCTCTCAGTTGCCATTTTATACTAAATTCCTGGAACAGCGCCTTGTTTTCTGTTTTGTGAGTCTGTATGCATCAGTGAGTGTTTTCTTTCAACTATGTCATCTCCTTGAGCCCTGAGGTTAAGCATGTCCTTTTATGATGCTCTGACTAGCACCATGGACAGCAGTAAATGTAAGGACCGTGAGACTGAGGATGTGGTGGGAGCAAATGTCGAGTAGGACATGATAGCTATTTTGGCATGTTTTGAAGTCCATTTGGCCAATGTATGTGTGAATTGGTACTATGGGAGATTATTCAGAAAGGCTGGTACTGAGTACGATGCCACCAGTATGAGTTTAGCAGCCCATCCTTGTGACGGAAGTAATCTGGGAAAGGAGGGTGTCCCGACATTTCCACTCACTGCTTGGAAAGAGCACCATACTGTGAGTCAGGAAGTACAAACTCAAACTCTGCATTAACATGTTTCATGGCTCTGAGCAAATAACAGCCTCTTTGAGCTTTTGTTTCCTCATACTTCAAAAAGGTACTTCATTGACATCAGTGTTTCCCAAGTGAAATAATACTGTAGTTCATAGATGTCTTGAATGAGAAACATGAAGAGCAATGAGAGAAAGGGATGTGTGGAATGAAAACACTGTTTATAAAGCAAGAAGACAGAGAAGCAATGGAAATAATTTGGCAGATCAATTCATGTACCTGTTTTTGGGAAACTGGGCAAAAGCACATGTAAGATTATTTACAGAGCTAGTGTTCTATGGAAAGAACATATGGTTTGCTGCTCTTTCATCTCCTGTGCAGGTTTGCTGTACATGCAACTCCCACTCTACAAGCAGGTCTGCTCTGGTCTGAGTCCTTTGCTCTCATTATCCATTGTCTCCTATGCTGGAGAAAATGAAGACAAAGCCTGTGCAGAATGGCGGTCCTGTAGATACCAGAGTCTTGTCAGGAACTGAGAAAGGAAGACTCTGGGCATGGCTTTCATAGAAAAAGGAGCACACCAAAAACATCTGCTAATTAGTCCCATCTATATTTGGCTTCCTACGCCTTAAAGGTGGACCTCTTCCAAATGCCAGTACCTATGCATGATTAAGCAGGTAGGCTTTGAAGCCAGCCAGCCTGAGTTTGAATAATCCCAGTTTTCCTACCTCTATGCTCTTTCACCTTGAGCTCAGTATTTAATTTCTCTGTGTCTCAATTTTCTGCTATTATTAAATGTTTATTTGAAATCAAGTATTACCTGCTGCTTAGGTCATTGGGCAGATTATGGGGGCTAATGCATATAAAAACGTTTAGTGCACAGTTTGGCATATAGTATATACTCAATAAATGTCACCTGTTCGTATCACTAATACTGTGGGATGTTGCTCAACTGGAAGTAATCACTTCAGCTCTGCTTATAACCTGGGAAATAACTTGAGCTTTTTCAAAGTGCTATATTTATCATCAAGAGTTACAAAGACAACAATAAACAGCCACCACCCAGCTTTGCACATTTAGAGGCCATAATGGCGCTAAGGCCTGGGAGAGCATTTCCACTGTCTTCAGCACAGGGAGCTCTTAGAGGGCCTGACTTTTATGAGCGTGTAGAATGCCTGTGGACGCATTAAACTTAATATACGATCATAATAACAATGGAGCCGCCAGGCTGAGAGAGAGGCAGCAACCCGGGGAGAACAAAATTTGGAGGCATAAAGCATAAGAAGGAAATGTTCTTTTTCTTAGGGGCTGAGCAGTGGTTGGAACATGAAGGGAGTGGAATAAAGGGCAGAGGATGTGGTGAGCAGCTTGGAACAGCACGCACTGCAGAAGAGTTTTTATCCATCCAAGCCTGGGTCTGGTCTGGTGCATGAGAACTAAGTATAAAATTGGAATAGTCAGAGGAAAGGAGGGTGAAAGGAAAAAAGATGAGGGATAGAAAAGTGAGATTTGGCCGAGTGCGGTGGCTCATGCCTGTAATCCCATCACTTTGGTAGACTGAGGCAGGTGGATTGCCTGAGATCAGGAGTTAGAGACCAGCCTGGCCAACATAGTGTAACTCTGTCTCTACTAAAAATACAAAAAGTTAGCTGGGCATGGTGGTGGGTGCCTATAATCCCAGCTACTTGGGAGGCTGAGGCAGGAGAATCGCTTGAACTCGGGAGGCAGAAGTTGTAGTAAGTTGAGATCAGGCCATTGCATTCCATCCTGGGCAACAAGAATGAAAGTCCGTCTCAAAAGAAGAAAAGAAAGAAAAATGAGATTCCTAGGCAGGGTTATACACCTAGGGATGGGGAAGACAGAGCAGTTGTCTTGGGTACAGCCACAGAAAGAGGGTGCAAGGACAGCGGGGAGGCAGTAAGTGCCTCATGTATGCAGTCCACTCACATGTTCTACAGTCCAAAGTAGTCGTTGCCATTCTCCATGTAGGCTCACACTTGCCGTAAACAGTCTTTTCAGAGATGGGATTTTTGGAGGATGCTGGTGGCAATATACTCCAGTTACAGGAATGATATCTAAGGGGAGAAAGTCTCAGCATTTTGGTCCCTGAAACTATAAAACTGAAGATAAGGGGTGGTGCTAAATGCCATATGTGGGGGCAGTAGTAGGATTTCAAATGTTTCTTGGCTCGGGGCAGTAAGGTCTGGAAGGATCAGCGGTGGTTTGTCAGCCAAAAGGCTGCTCCAACATTTTTCATCTTGTAATGAGGCTGAGCTTTCACACAGTCAGTGCTTTGGAACAAATTGCTGCCAGTGAATGGATGAATAAGTGGATGGATGGATAGATGGATGGATGGATGAATGAATGAAAGAAAGAGTGGATGAATCAATCAAGAATGAACACCAAGCATCTGACCTAGTAATCCATCTCCATCCTCTTAGTGTTAAGCAAAATATATTCATATAACCAGGAGCCAAACCATTTTAGGGCAAAGTGTTGTTCAAATTTAATGTAGACTTGCAGCTACCAGAAGGAAAAATCAACACACACACATACACACACACACACACACACACACACACACACACACACAATTCAGAAAATTTTAATTATTTTAGAATTCATGCTGATAATTCCAAATGTTTTATAGGTTAAATTTTCTCTCTTTACCTTTCAGCTTGGAAGGAGGACAGAAGCCTTAACCTCCAGGGTAACATGCTGCAATTTGTTCACTTATTAATTTAACAAGTATGCACTGAGGTGCTTATTAAGTGCCAGACCTTGTGTCAGGCTGAGGAAATCCAAAAGCGAAGGAGGCATGAAGCTCCGTGCCCATTCAGAAGGGCACCAGGCCTTTTAAGAAGAGTAAATATGCACAATTTGAAAATAACTGAGAGTCCTAACTTATCTTTACAATTAATAAGGATTTCATGTGCATTTTCTACTGTGATCCTTAGATCATCAATCTAATTTTATAGGTGAGGGAATTGAGGCAGGCTGAGGGAGGCTGCTCCTAACCAAAGGTGCCCAGCTGAAAGTGGCAGAGCTAGGACCCACCCAAGGTTTCTGAAAACAGATCCTGTGCATTTTCCACCTCAGCCCTGCTCCAGGATGCTAGTCCCTGGCACTGGTAATATTTGGATTCACTAGAGGGAGATAAGCTAAGAGGATTAAAGAGAAGTCACACGTCACCAGTTTGCTTGCTGCCATGAGCTTGTTTGAGAAAGGGATTACTTGTGATGTTGCTAGTATCAAGCAAAATCACTCTCTCTTCTCTGCTGTTCTCTGGAATTTGGTGTTTCTGGACAAACCAACCTACACCCAAGAGTTGCAGGAAAGCAATTGCACAATAAAGAAACTTAAGTCTGGAAGTATTTCTTTCTCCAAATCAGCAGCAGAGAGAGCAGGTTTGATTTATGGAAATGAATACCTATCTGCAAGCCTCAATCACAACCCATTTCTTCTCAAGTGTGCATGCAGGCATTCAGACATCTGCAGACTGTCCTTTCCTGAAAACAGTGAGGAGCTGGGTACTAGTGCTGAAACCCTGGTCATCAACATCTTGGCCTCATCCTTCCAAAGTGCTATTTTTGTCTTCCTCTGAGTGCTCACAACATTTTGAATTTCTCATTCATCATCCTTTGCTCTGCATTAAAGTGATTGTGTGATTGTGAACACAACTTACACATGCTCCTATGCAGTCTATAAGCTGCTTGAGGTTGGGGTAATATATTCAGAGTTGCTTCTTCCTTTCATCAAGCACAGAGTAGATGCTCAATGAAGGTCTTTTGTATTTAATGAGATGGAAACTAAAAATAGAGATCAGTTTTTAGAGGATTAAAATCCATAAATGGAAGAAAATTCTCCAACATAGAACATGTCCACAGGATCATGAAGTTTGAGTTCTATGATTCTGATATTCTGATTAAGTGGGAAGAGGTTTTTCAAGAATCTTGTGCAGCTAAGCAGCCTTATGAGTAACCATGTCAGCCGTCACCCTGCCCCTACCCCTCAAAGAGAAGCAGGTCTTTTTTTTTTTTTTTTGCCACCTCACTGTCTCTGCATATAACAGACCTGGCATTTCCACTGCAGTAGCCCCAACCTGTGCATGTTTTTGAAGTTGTAAAAAATAGCTCTGTTTCTGCCCTTTCACGATGTGGTGACAAATAATCTGTGCTGCAATTTACACATTTTCTGGCAATCACAAACTCTTGTCTCATGAGAGAAGATGGACTGTGTTATATTTTCTCCTTTTTTCTTTTTGGGTCTATTCTTTGCCTTTTAGGGCTCAGGCATGTGGAAAAATTATGATGCTCAGCTTTGGGGTGGGGATCAGAGTACAGGATTGTTATGCAAAATCATTTCAATATTTTTGCTTACTTGAAATACTCATACCTTCTTCTAATCTGTTTCAAACTAGGCTTGTTGCTAGAGACTCAGCTGTTGCTGGAGACTCAGCGATAGTTGGGGCCTTGACTCTGCTCTCACAGTTGAGGAGAAGTCAGGCAGGTGAACAAAACGTTTCAATATGTGAGAAATAGGGTTTATTGAAGGTCTAACATGAACACAGAAGAAAGTAATTACCTCCATGGAGCAGGTTTGCTGGAGATTATCAGCTTGGGATTCCTAGAGGAGGCAAATTCTCTGAAGAGTTTTGAAGTTTCGACGGATAAGTAGAATTGATCAGATGAATTAAGGCAGACAGAAGAACTTTGAGTTGAAAGGAATTTCATGTTTTATATCATGCAGATGTTAAATATTACAGTGGACTTTGATAGAGGATAGAATTTAGAAGTGCATGACCATTGGATCTGACTGGGAGGTGGGAAGCCAGAGTGACCAGTGTTCAAGAGTCCCACTGAGGAGGATGGGCTTGATTGTGCAAGAGTTTGGAGCCAAGGAGAGGTGGAAGCAGAGACGGAAAATGTGAGGGCAGTGTGGTGGGTGGGCAGGAGAAGGGTGAGATGTACAGCAGGAAATAGCCTGTCCCTAGAATGGGACCAGACAGGACCTTGGGCCAGTTGGATCTTAGTCCAGCTTGGGAGGTCTCTGAAGTTTCCCCTTCCAGGAATATTGCTTACAACATCTTCCTTGTTTGTTTGTTTTGAGACAGGGTCTTGCTCTGTTACTCAGGCTGGAGTGCAGTGACACAATACATGGTTCACTGTAGCCTTGATCTTCTAGACTCAAGTGATCCTCCCACATTAGCTTCCTGAGTAGCTTGGACCACAGGCGTGCACCACCACACCTGGCGAATTTTTAATTTTTTGTAGAGACAGGGTCTCTGTATGTTGCCCAGGCTGGTCTTGAACGTCTTAGGTCAAGCGATCCTCCTTTCTCATACTCCCAAATTGCTGGGATTACAGATGTGAGCTGCAGCTCCTGGCCTCCACAGCATATTCCTAAACATCATTCTTCTCTCAGAACATCACAAAACGTGATATACCCATTAGGAGAGACAATTATTGCCACACAGTCTCTTCTCTGGAATTATTAACATCATATTGAATTTTCACAGAGAAGCAGAGCCCCCAAGTCCATCAATAAATAGATCTCATAAATAGAATGGTGTTCACTATGCTGCTGGTCTGTAGTTCACACAACAGCATCAACATACTACCTCTGATCTGCACAGCATCCGATGGAGGACTGCGTTTACACACAGCACGCCATGCCTTCACTTGTAGCCTACCCAATTTCTGTGACCTGGAAGGAAAAAAGTGATGGTCTAGATTTATGAATAAAAAAATTGAGATAGAGAAGTTATGTAATATGTCCAAGGTCGTTTAGCTGTAAAGTGCCAGAACTGGGATTCAGAACCAGCTCTTCTGATTTCAAATCTCTTTACTGCACAGTAGGACTTTACAGGTAAAGTCCTTGGCTTGGGAAATGATAGGAGATGGGAAGCTTCAACAGCAGTGCTGAAAATAAAGCAGAGCAGAGAGAGGCTGTTGAGCACCTAGGATTTATTCCATTGCAATCTCCTATCTTTCCTTGCAAACCTCTGAGTTCAATTTCTTTAATTTAAGATGAAAGAATCTGAAGCACCAAGAGGAATATAGTATAAGAAGTTGATAGATTTTGAGTTTATTTCTCTGAACCAAATTTTAGAATAATGTAGAAAAAGGTAGCAAGTTTAGGAGAGAGAATGGCAAGGGGTCTCAAAGTCATGACATTAAGGAATAGCTAAGGGAATTAAGAAGACGCATCCTAGATGAGAGAGAACTCAGAACACATATGCAGTTAGACATGTTGCAGGTGGTCCTGAGAAAGATCCATAAATAAGAGTGTGGACACTCCCAATAGATGGGCATCCATTCACTAGAGGAAAAACTCTCTAAGAGTGTTCCATCAAAAACTGGAACTGCTTTGTTAGCTCATAATGAGCTCCCTGTTTTTGAAAGGCTCCAAAACCTTATTGAGGATGTGGTATGAAATTTGAACATTATTTGAGGTTGTATAATGGTTCCTTCTGACCTGGAAAATCCAAGATTCTCATTTATGATTTATTGCTTTACCAGGGTGTAAACTTTGTCTGAGTGAGGACCATGCTTGTTTCTTTTACAACTTTCTCTTCAGTTCCTAGAATATTGGCTGACTCATGAGAGCTGCAGTCTTACAGTGGAGGCAGAGGTACCAGAGAGTGAGTCCACACATTCAAGTCTCTTGAGGCTCGGGCTCAGAACTGGCACACCGTCATTTCTGCAGCATTTCATTGGCCATAGCAAGTCAGTGGAACAGCCCAGATTGAGGGGATGGAAAGATTCCAACACTTGGTGGAAAGAACTACCAAGTCATCCTGCAAAGGGCAAGGGTATAATTGGGTGGAAAAGTGGCCCATTGGTGCAATGAATGCACCACAGTCTTTTTCTTTTTAGGAGAAAGATATACATCATGTCAAGAATAGCAAAGACCAAAGTCAGGGCCATGTGACAGAATGTTAGAGTCATGGCTGGAAGTAGGGATGAGGGACTGGGAGGCTGGAATATGGAAGGGGGTTTCAGGATATTGTTAAGTGAGGGTTTATGGTGAATGTCATGGTAGGAATATGTTTTGGAGACTAGGCTCCATGAAGGTTGAGATGATATCTGTCTTATTCATTAATGTATTATTTGTTACTTCACAAAGTAGGTGCTCATTACATATATGTTGAATACATGGATGTACGTATGCATAAATGGATGGCCCTGATAATGGTCAGAAGTGAAAGCTATATTCAGTTTGGAGAAATGGTTAAGAGCATGGACTCTGGGGCCTTGCAGACCTCACTTTAAATATCAGCTGTACCATTTAGTAGGCATAAGACATTAATTAATACTCTGACCTTCAGTTTTCTAATCATAAGTATGTCCTCAAAGGTTCATTATAAGGACTAAATGAGATAGCGTAGGTTCTGTAGCCCAATGGCTGGCACGGAGAGTTCTCAAAAATTGGTAGCTATTGTGATTAATATTGGGAGGGAGAGGATTGAGGGTGTATGTGGTTCAGCTGGGAGTAAATCTAACAGACAGGGGGTTCTGTAAGGAAAGCCTACACCCTAGGCTTGGAAGAACAAACTGGATCTATTATTACTCTTCTTTTACAATCAAAGACAACAAAATCACCCATAAAAATGTTATTAACAACACAACAGCTTTCGCTTTTCTAAGTCCCAGCTGCTATGTTTCCCATTCAGTACTACACAAAGCCATTTGTTTCCATGGTTTTTCATCTCTAGTCCTTTGAGTGAGAGTTGGACTGGTCGGGGAGGAGGGCAGCATGGAAATAAGTTGGGCATTTATGGATAAAAATTTTACCTCCTCCGTGTTTGGAAACAAGCTGGCTTCCAGTCCTTGGCAGAAGGTCGTCTGCATGGGCTTGGCCAGCCAGCATTGGTTAATTCCTGTGACAGCATATTCCATGACAATGAAATGTCTTTGTAACAAATTTTCAATGATCAATTTCTCTCAGGTACTATTGCACAACCCAAAGCTCTATCTCTAATCCAAACCTCTAACTATAGTCACCAGCCTTTGTAAGGTTGTCACTTATGGCATTTACCTCTGCACTTGTTTTGGTTATCAGTTGCTTTGTAACAAACCAGTCCAAAATTTAGTGGCTTAAAATAACGATTTATTTGCTCATAAACTGGTAAATTGAGTAGGGCTCAGCTGGAAAGTTCTTCTGCTCATCTTACTTGCTCATGTGGTTGCAAACATCTGGAGCTCAACTAGGGCTGAAACTTCAATATGGTTTCTTTCACATGTTTGATGTTTCAGCAGAGATGGCTGAAACAGTGGGAAACTAAAAAGGCATCTCTAGCACCCCATTTGGTCTCCCTAGCAGGGTGGTCAGGCCTCTTGACATTGTAGTGCAGGACTCCAAGAGGGAAAAAGTGGGAGTTTTTCGGTCTCCAAAACCCCATACTCTAAACTGGGACAGTGAAACTACTTCCATATTCCATGGACCAAAGCAATTTACGAGGCTGGCTAGATTCAAGGGAAAAAGACTCATTTAAGCTTTTGATGTGAGGAGTGGTGTGTGTATACAGGGCTATAAGAAATTGTCAGTGACTTTGTTTGTGTAGGAACTACCCCAGTTTTCTTCTTCCTGCCCTTCTCTCCTTCTGAACCAATTTTGCTTTCAGCCAGGAGTAAACTAGTCTTTGCCGATGTGTTATTTTATGGCCCTTAAGTCCTCACCTGTTCTGAACATAAAACAACTCTTTAATCCTTCATTCTGCAGAAGACTAAACAGAAGTCCATGCAGGGAAGGTAACTTGCCCAAAGTCAGATAGACAGACAGTAGCAGTGGGGGTGCAGCCTACATGTCCTGAGGCCTTGGTCAGTGGTCTTGCCGTTTTTCCATTAATCTTCTTGGGAAAGACTGAAAATCAGTGAACCCAAAGGTAGAATTCCAGGTAGAGTCTCAGCAGGTAGAAGAGCGATTAGGGGCCCCAGGTTTCAAAGAAGACTACAGCTTTAATTATCTTCTTTTAAGAGTATAGTCATATAGAAGCAGCTGCTATAGAACTTACCTTGTTCCCTGGCATAACTCTGACTGACATTGGCCGTGGATAATATTTTAGTTTACCTTACACAGGGATGCGGAGGTTGTGCTTTGGGAATATTACTGCCTGCTTTGGCAAAGAGGAGATGGAGGGGAAGAGTGGTGGGGACTTTCTGGATGCTAGGCAGGATTACATGCTGTGATGGTGACTGGCACAGGCCTGCATGGGTTCTCAAGATCTGGAAGAAAAGAACAGAGGGCGTCACATCTTCATTCCTCCTCACCCCTGGTCTCATTAAGCACGTCCTTCCATGGAAGCATTTAACATACCCTAGGAATCACTTTCCTTGTCCAGCTTCTTGTGTTTGACTGTGAGCTCACTGAGGGCGAGAGGCAGAAAGCAATCTTGTTCATCTTTGGACACTTAGTATGTGCCTCAGAGAAGATGCTGAATAAATAAATGAGAGTAACTCCAAGTAATAGTCTTCCAGAGGCATTTGAACCATAGGATGTCCAGACAATGACGAGCAGTCCAAGGGGAATGTGAAGTCTTCGTCAGCAGGACGCTACAGATGAGAGGACGTGCCTGCTGGAAGGTCTCTAACCAGGGCTCCTGTACTCATCCCCAGACACCATTCCTTCAACCCCAAACAAACACATCCACTAAAGGCCGCATCCTCTGAGGACTTCTCAAGTGGAAGAGAGATGTGGAAACAAACAGGTGAATTTGGGATTTCCTTTTCTGATCCTCCTCTAGGCACCTCCTCATTGAAAACTTCTGTCCTTCAAGGGGATGTGGATCAAGCTGCAGAAGTTCAGATTAAAGCTCTCCCTTGTCATGGACCATTTTAGGAATGCCTAGCCACTTTCAAAATGAGCTTCATCCCCCACCTCACCTTTCTCTGCTTCTGAACCACAACCCCATCCTATTTGCAGCCCTAGAGATTAAGGATGAAAATTTGACTTTTTAATTTTGTTATTCTTGTTCTTTCTTCCTGCTTCATTAGAATCATGTTATTGGCCTAAAAGACTGTATGTAGACAATGCTCTGGGGCCCATCTGGAAGCCAGTATCCTCTGGGGATATAATTACGCTAAGCGATTTTCACCAGGGACAGCATGACTTAGCTTCTGCCTGGGCATCCTCTGGCAACACAGCCCTCAGTTTTTCCAAAGGGATTGGCTGCTGTCCCTTCAGGCCTTCTTCTTGGGTGTGTGTGTGTGTGTGTGTGTGTGTGTGTGTCTGTGTGATTCAAGAGTATGGCCCACTTTTATTTCGTATGAGCTGTTTTGTGCATAAAAACAAAGATAATTTATTGCATCTTTGTGTGTCCTCAACAGGCAGAATATGTGTGCCTTTGGAATAGCAAAGGTCACCAATTTTGCACTGTGTGCCTCTCGTCAGGGAATTAGAACTTGACTCATTTTTTGCTTTCATGACTGGGCCAGGGAGAGAGGCTGCAGCTGAAGGCAGGGAATTACACTCTTGGTTCCATCCCTGTTCAAGGTCACAGAGCTCAAAGGCCACCAGCCAGGATTCAAAACACACCCCGTCCTTTGCCCCAATCTGCAAGAGGCCCCAGCTCCTAGGAGCTTTGGTTTTCCCCTCTATGAAAAGAAACTAATAACTCTCACCCTGCTTATCTACAGAATGCTTGTGAGAAATCATTAAATTAGTGAAGGTAAAAGTGTTTCTAATTCACTCAAGTAAACATTTGCTGAATGTCTACTTTCTGCATGGATTAGCATAGTTCTTATCCTTGCGGGATTGCAACCTTGAAAACTATAAAATATAAAGCACTAAACAAATGCAAAGTTTTAAAATTTAAATATTTGAAATCATTTTGTATTGTAGGAATGGAAAAATTTCTGTCAAACCAAAAGTGCCTAGGCATCTTCTACTCCTGGCTACACAGCCTTAGACCCGTTTCACTCTTCCTCCTAATCACATTACTGCCCTCCATCCCCCCTTCATTTAAGACATTTGTTTAGCCCCAATCAATATTGCCTTTTATCACATACCACTGTAATAACCTTTAAAAATTAAATGTTTAATAAAGCACAGCATACATATAGAAAAATAGAGAATTCACATGTGTACAGTTGAATGCATTATTGTAAGAGGATACTACCGTAAATGAATCACCCGAACCAGGGAATACAGCGTCACCAGCATCCCAGGAGCTCCTGGCCTACTGCACCACCATGCCCTTCCTTCTTCCCTAAAAGTCACTGCTCTCCTAATTTCTAACACAGTGAGCTTATTTCCTGTATATTTTCAACCTTCTGTATGTAAAAGCATGCACTATGTATTTTTTTGTGTCTAACTTATTTTGCTCAGCTTTATGTTTGTGACAGTCATCCATGTTGTTGTGTGTAACTGCAATTTGTTCATTTTCATTGCTGTATAGTATTCTGCAAATATATAAATCAACATTTGTTTTACTGTTGAGGAACATTTATACTGTGTCTAGTTCGAAGCTATTATGAATAAAGCTGCTATAAATATTCTGATACATGCCCTTAAAATAGCTTTATTTCATTATAATTGGTATAAATTGTCAACAAACTAAATCCCAACTAAATTAAAAGCTCCTAAAAAGCAATAAAAAGCATTGCGTTAAAACTCTTTCTCCCCAACAGCTCAAACCAAGTGCTGTCTCAAATTATACAATTTTATAAGTTTGGACATTTGTGGATGAAACCATCACAGCAATCAAGATAGAGGACAAATTCATAGTCCCCATCAATGTTTCTTTCTACCGTTTTGTCATCCCTCCCTCCTGTCCTTCCCATACCTTTCCATTGTCTCCAGCCAGCCACTGATTGGCTTTCCCTTACTAGATACTAATTTGCATTTTCTAGAATGTTATGTGGATGGAATCATACAACATGTGCTATTTTTAGTCTGGATTCTTTCACATGGGATAATTACTTTTGAGATTTACTCCTGTTTATGTATATAATCGTTTGTCCTTTTTATTGTTGAGTAGTTATCATTCATATATTGATGGATGTAAGTTATCATTCATATATTGATGGATGTAAGTTATAAATATTCATATATAAGTTTTGGGGAGACATAGGCTTCCATTTTTATTAGGTAAATATGTGAGGTGAAATGGCTGGGTCATATAATAGGTGGTTGCTTACAGTTTTAAGAAATTGGAATCCAATTTAAATTGGATTCCAAAGTGGTTGTACCATTTTATATTCCCACCAGCAGCATATGAGGATTATAGTGCTCTGCATATTTACCAAAAGCTTGTCCTCTGGACTTAAAACATTCTAGTAAGTGTGCAGTTGAATCTTAGTGTGACTTTGTCTTACAATTATCTAATGAGAATGATGCTGAGCAAATTTTCCTGTCTTTTGATGAAAATATGGACATACTTCTGTTAGGGATATGCCTATCACATCGTTGGTCATAAGGGACATGATAAGTTTTGTGTTGCTAAAGGGTACTCCACAGGGTGGATCAGAGGGAGGAATATTAAAGGTGAAAGACTACTTAGGAGATTGCAATATATATTTTATTTATTTTCCTCTTTTTTGAGATGGAGTCTCACTCTGTCACCCAGGCTGGAGTGCAATGGCAGGATCTCAGCTCACTGCAACCTCCGCCTCCTGGGTTCAAGTGATTCTCCTGCCTCACTGGGATTACAGGTGCACGCCACCATGCCTGGCTAATTTTTATATTTTTAGTACAGATGGGGTGTCACCATGTTGGTCAGGCTGGTCTCGAATTCCTGACCTCATGATTTGCCTGCCTCAGCCTCCCAAAGTGCTGAGGATTACAGGCGTGAGCCATGGTACCCAGCCTGCAGTATATATTTTCTTCTGCTGGTCCCTGTCTCCTAAATCTCAACTAAGTTATAAGCTTCTAGAAAGCAATAACAAGCATTAAAACTCTTTGTTTTTCCCCAGTACCTCACACCAAGTGTTAGCCCCATTGAGAGGTGGGAAGAACTAACCTGGTTTGAGGGTTAGTGTGTGCTACGTGTTTCTACATTTGTTATAGTATTTACTTCTCTGACACCATATGAGGAGTTAATATCCCCAAGTGACAGCTGGGGACCTGAGCCTCAGGGAAATATGCAATTTCCCAGTCTCAGAGCTTATAATAAGGGGAGGTGGAGTTTATAACAAGTTTGATGCCAAAGTTACCATTCTTTCTGTTATACAACCTTGTCTCCCTTTGATCATATTGCCTCTTAGATGCTCAAAGAAGAAACGTCTGAGTGACTGAATAGAAGTGCATTTGAGGACTCTGCTGAGAGGCTCTTGTCATGATTCAGGACTGTTGGCTTAATGCTCAGAGGCTCTCCCGGGCTCTCCAACCAGTCTCTTCTGTCTCTGACCCAGGATAGTTGGGAAGGAATTTCCAATAGTCACAACAGTGATGTGGAACCCTAAAGAGTTCCTTGTAAACTCCACTCTCTTGTGCCCAAGTTCAATTCTTCTCTTTCTCAGCAGAGCACCATAATCTCCTTGACTCATTTTTGCCTCCCCCTGCAGAGCATAGTACTGTGTTTCACATATGGTAGATCCATTTGGTATTTGTCTTTGTTGAGATATGTGCTTTCCTACTTCCCCATTAAGCTGAGCCGCCTCTTGAAAAGAGCAGCATTTGAATCTCCATCTTTTCTTGGAGTGGTTGTGTGACTCTGTGCAAATTACTTAATCTCCCTGATACCCTGTACTATCATTTGTAAAATGATCAAAACAGCAGTAGCTTCCTCCTAGGATAGTTGTAGAAATTGCATGATGAGTAGTTAATGATGTTAACTCTTGCTATATTTTGTTACTGTAGTTATATTTGGTGGTTGTCCCTCAAACTTACTATTGCTTCAGCAATAATAGGAACTGGCTAATACTGGGAGTGTGAGAGGTAAGGCTGGGGGAAGGGAGAGATGAGGAAACTGGAAATTACCCCTGAAGTAGTTCCAGGTCCATGGCTCTCACCTGTAGCACCATGCAATGAAGAGGACTCAGGTTATGAAGCCCAATAATGATGACTCTGTCACCTGGTAGCACTGTTAGCTTGCGCAAGTCACCCTACCCTGTCTAACCCTCACTTTCTGCCTCTATAATAGGTAAATGGATCCCATATAAAATTGGCAGGATGATTAAGTAAGAAAACAAATTCAAAGTATTAATATAGTACCCAGCCCACAAGTAGCCCTTGATAAATGCTGGTTGGTCTATTTCTTTTTGCTGATCCTTTTGATGGAATGAAATTTGCATGGATGGTGTTAACTCAGATAGTAGTCCCTCAAAAATTTAGAACGGATGGATTATGTATCAATGAAAGTATGAGGTGGATATTTTTTTTGAGCCAGAGTCTTGCTCTGTTGTCAGGTGCCAGGCTGGAGTACAGTGGTGCAATCTCAGCTCACTGCAATCTCCGCCTCCTGGGTTCAAACAATTCTCCTGCCTCAGCCTCCTGAGTAGCTGGGACTACAGGCGCACGCCACCATGTCCAGCTAATTTTTGTATTTTTTAGTAGAGACGGGGTTTCACCATGTTGCCCAGGATGATCTCAATCTCTTGACCTCGTGATCTGCCTGCCTTGGCCTCCCAAAGTGCTGAGATTACAGGAATGAGCCACCACACCAAGCCTGGGATGGATTTTTAAAAAGCTGAAAGTGGTACAGGAAGGATATAGATTGTAGGGAGCAGGATGGAAGTGCATGAAATCTTTGCTCTCCAATTAAAATATGCACTCTTTCTTGGGCTTAGGTGCAACACGCTCACCGGAAACCCTCATGACTTCCACTCTTTGGGGGATGCGTTTGAAAAATGTTGTATTTTTTTTGTATGCCCTTTGCAAAATGGACACTAACAGTGGGAGGTAGTTGTGAAGCAAAGAGCCAACCGAATGGGGTTCAGACTTTGGGGGCTGACCATGCTCTGTGTTAGCCTGGCGCAGTGGAATCAGTGCAGACTTATTATAACTTCTGTGAATTCAGTTTCTCTGGGCTGTTGTATCTTGAAAATGGGATGATCAAATCTTCCAGGCAGGGTCTGTTTTGTAGGGTGTCTCTGTCTTCTCAGGCTGCTATTACAAAACACCATAGACAGGTGTCTTAAACAACAAAAACTTATTTCTCACAATTCTAGAGGCTGTAAGTCCAAAATCAGGGTGCCAGCAGATTCAATTTTCTGGTGAAGACTCTCTTCCTGACTTGCAGATAGCTGCCTTCTCACTGTGTCGTCACAGTGCAGAGAGAGAGAGAAAAAAATATCTTTCTTTTTCTTTTCTTTAAAGGCTTATCAGATTGAAGCCCTACTGTTATGACCTCATTTAACCTCAATTATCTTCAAAAGATCTTATCTCCAAATACTGCAGTTATATTGGGGGTTAGGGCTTCCACATACAAACTTTGGGAGAATAGAATTCAGTCCATAGCAAGGAGATTAAGTGAGATTATTCATACAAATATGTTTCATAAACTATGAAGGGCTATAGCTGTTTAGAAGGTAGTGGGAGTCTTTTTTAAATTTAATGTAATTTTAGTTTAGTTTGAGCACTGTGAGACATTCCTCGGGGTATTCATTCATTCATTTATTGAATGACTACTTTGTGCCAGGCACCTTTCTTGACACTGGGTGACAGTAATAGAGAAAACAGACAAAAATCCTTATCTTCACAGAGCCTACCTACTTCCTAGAATGTAGACAATAAAAATAGACAAGTAGAATATACAATTTATAAGATGGGGAAAAGTGGTGTGAAAACAAATAAAGTAAGGGAGTGGGCTGAGAATGCCACATAGTGAGGAATAGTTTAAATTGTAACTAGTTGGTGTGGGAGGGGGCATTCAGGAGGGGGATGATCAAGGAAGACTTCATTTGAACAAAGACTTCAAGTCTTTGAGAAGTTGAGGGAGCTACGTGGCTATCTGAAGAGGAGTATTTCAGGCAGTGAGAATGAGCCTATGCAAAGTCCCTGGTGTAAGAGAGACCCAGGTGTGTTCAAGGAACAGCCATGAGAGCTGGGCAGTGGTAGGAGATGGAGCTAGAAAGATTCATTGCAAGAAGAGGACTTACTGTGGGCTTGTGCTGAGGGCAGGGCTGCAGCAGTGAGAGGAGCAGGAAATCATTTCCCTGTGGGGAGAGGATTTCATGTATTCTCTGAAGATCTGTGCTGGTCTCCAGGAACACCTGTGGGAGTCAGGTCTTATCTGCTCCGAAATTCCTTCCAATATTTTATGACTCCAGACATCTCCTCCTGTGAAACAATGGTGAATGGTTGCTGGTGAAATAATGATCCTAGTGGAGTATGTAAATGAGATAGCATCCATGCATTATTAAAAGAGTAAATTCATAGCTGGAAGTGAACATGTATGAAGCAAGGTTGACTCGAACATAATGCCTTCCTACACCAACCAGACTACACATTCTTTTGAGTGTGGGGCTCAGGTCTGTGTCAGAATATAGTTCTTAGAACAACATGGGTACTTCTTAAAGTGTTTGTCTAAATCACAGTCTCTCCAGGAAGCACATGTTAGGAATTGCAAAGAAAGGACAGAAGATTATCTTTAATTTGCTGCAAGAAGTCTATGTTTCTCTTAACGAGCAGGACCAGGGTCCAGCACCAGCCCCCATGGAGGTGAAGTGGGTTGTGCATTACCACACCTAATGGAGCTCTCACAAATTAAAATATCTCTGCTTCTAATGCCAGGGAGCAATGGGTAGACTGCAGGGTCTTTCTTCCATTTTCAAAGATAACATCTACAGGTACACCAAATTCAGCATCGATTACCTGTGTTCTAGATTCTGCTCCTTCTTTTCAAGCTGTGAAAACTCACCTCTATACCTGATTTTCCTCATATATGTGCATTATGATAACAATACCTGCTGCACTGGGCTGTTTGTAAGATTGAATGGTCTTGTGGATCTAAAATAATGCATATCATTATTCCCACTTCATAGGTGAAGATTTGACACAATGTCTTGGCCCAAATCTATACCTCCTTTCAAGAATCCCATCAATAAAAACCTACTGCGAGCCTGCTAGGAATAAAGCACGATTCTAGGTCCTAGAGATATAGTAGTGAGTGAGAAGGAGACAATTCCTGCCTTGCAGTATAGGAGAGGGATCATGAGGACACAAACACATCAGTAAGACAATGGAGGATGTGCTAACGACAGAGTCACGGCTCAAACTCATGACTTTTGTCTCTAGATCATATACTTTATCATTCCCTTTCAGCAGAAATCAAGCATGGCCTCAGTCCTCAAGGAACTAGCAGTATGCAAAAGAAATTGTATCTGAACTGAAACAGTATGCAACTACTTCTTAGGGCCTCTAGAGAGTTTTGGATAAAGTGCTCAGCCTGGTTTGGGGAGCAAAAGATAACTTCTGACTCTAGAAATCAGGATTTTTTTTTTTTCCAAACAGGTGGCAACTAAATGGATATGGGGGTAGCACCCATCCTTAACAGAAGTCTGACCAGTGATGGCATAAACACCCATGGCCATGTAACCTGGCAAGGATATTTGGAAAGATGTCAGTGAACTTAAATAATTGCAAAAGTAGAGAATGTTTCAAAGAACTCAGGTGGAAACTTGGAGGTACTGAGATACTTTCAGTTGAGGGTAAACTCCGCTGATTTCTTGTTCTCCAAGGAATGCATCTTTGCCGGTGGGAGGAAGGTGGGAAACCCAGTAAGCAGATTAAAAAACTGCCCCCTTTTTTTTTTGTCTTGGACTACAGTTATCACCTTTCTTATTTTTACTTTATCACTGTTAGCACCAGGCATTGGTAATATTTTCAGAATTCTTATTAATATTTCATCGGAGTGCTTTCATTTTCTCTTTAAACAGGTATTTGGTATAGATTGCCACATTCCTGGGTAATTTTGTTAAATCCAGAGGCCAATTCTTTCTTTTCACAACAATCTACTGCTTTGATTTTATGAGAAAAAATCAATAGGAAGAAAGGGGTTGCTGAAATAGAAAGTTGCTTTATAGCAAAATGTCCAGGAACTCTTCTGTTCATTTTTAATGGGAGAAGAGCTCTAGCTGTAAAAAATAATCACCTTTTTGTATATAGATAAATGTGTATCTGTTTAAATTAAAAGGAATCAGCACCAAGACAGTTTTCAACTGCAGTTGTTTGAGAACATGTTCTTTTTTTTTTTCTATTGCACTTTAGGTTCTGGGGTACATGTGCAGATCCTGCAGGATTGTTGCATAGGTACATACATGGCAAGGTGGTTTGCTGCCTCTATCTCCCCCGTCACCTGTATCTGGCGTTTCTCCCCATGTTACCCCTCCCCAACCTCCCCACCCTCTACTGTCCTTCCCTAACTCGCCTCAACAGACCCCAGTGTGTGATGCTCCCCTCCCTGTGCTCATGTGTTGTTTGAGAACAAGTTCTAACACAGCCTGTGCAAAAACTGTCAGATGTTAGCGGCATGGCCGAGCCTTTCCCAAGTGAGTTTGAACCCCAACTTGGCCATTAATTCAGTGTGCGACCTTGAATAGGTCACTCTCTCTCTCTGGGCCTCAGTTTTCTCATCTGCAAAATGAGGTGGATTGGCTTAAATGGTCTGAGATCCCATCTGCGTCTGGCATTTGGGGAGCTGATGAATGCTGCGAAATGGCTGGAGGCTGCAAGAACCATGGAGAGAGCAGAAAGAACATTTTTATTTAGTTCAAAAACAGCACAATGAGGACCAATGAAATTAATTAAAATAACCACTTTTATTGAGTTAGCAGTGAGTAGAAAAACAATAAAATGAATGTTTTTGGAAACCTTTTCAGCTTAAGATGAAAACAAGCCCAGTCTCCCCAGGTTCTGGTGCAGTCACTTCAGGAATGAAACTCCTTGGTTTGGGAGGGCTGTTTCTCCCCCCATCATTTCCAAGGCAGAGCACGGATCATCTATGCAGGCCAAGCCTGTCTCTTGCTCCCCAAACTGCCAGACATTTACAGAAGCTAAATTAACTTCATGCATGGCTAGCGGCTGCATCTTCTAGCTGCCGCAGGGCTCTTCATTCTCATTAAGACTTCAGGGCAGGCATGCTGCTGTTGGGAATACACACCTTGACGTGGAGTCCAGGGGTGAAGGTGGCTGAGAAAGAAGGACCACCTTCCACAGTCTCTGCAGAAAATACTAGCAAACTGTTACTGCAATTCTCCAAATCCAATAATCGCACAAAGAGTAGCATCAGACAGTTGCCGGTTCTGTAAGCCCTTTCTGTGCACCGAACCCTTAAAAGTTAACCTTTGTGTAGACTATCTCCAACCCTCTGAATTCTGTGAGATTAAACCCGCCATACCCATTTCATGGATGAGAAGAAGAAGAATGAGATGTAAGCTTCGCAGACAATGTGGCACAGCTCCTATGACAAAGATACAGCCCTGGTAAGGACAGCGTCAGCATTTTACATTCGTTCCTGATTAAGTAACATGCACAGTGCATGAGGGCAGCATTTTATCGCTATTTTATTGATCAGGAAACTGAGGCTTGGAGAGTTTAAGCGGTTGGCCCAAGGCCCCAGGGCTATATGAATAGACCTAAAACTAAAATCTGACCCTAGCTTCCTATTACCTTGGCTTTGTGCTGTCTTATTTACAATTAACAGTGGGAAATAAGGAAGATTTCATAGAAAAAAGGGCATTTTTCTGTAATATAAGTCATTAGGCCTGGAGAAAACCTTTGAGGTCATCTAAACCAGGAATTGGTCATCTGAGTTGCTAGGGTGGGACTTAGTGGGTCCAGGATCTCCCTGAGCATTTATGCAAGCTCAGGTGTGTATGTGTGTAAGTGCCTCCCTTGGGGTAACAAAGGTGTACATTAAGCAGTCCACTCCATGAGAGTGCGCAAGTTTCCAATGCACAGGGATGTCTTTGACACCCAGCGCCACCCTGACACACAGCAAGTGCACAGTAAATGTTGATGGAACTCATCTGATTCTTTAAAGGTTCTATGCCACAAGAGCTAAGTGTGGGCAAGGGCCACAGTGACTCTCAGAAATCCGTCTAGTTTTCATACCTTCCAGATGAAAACTCAGGGGCTCAGAAGGAACAGAGCGCTAGTGTAGGATCTGCTTGAGGCAGAGCAGGGTATAGGAGCTGGTCTCTCAGCCTCTGCCAAGGTGGTTGGGAGAAGACTTCCCCTGAGCAGTGTTGCCTCCTTCATGTGATCACAGGGACTTTTGTAGGAGAACAACGTGCTGTTCACTAGAGGCCTCCAAGAGGCCCCATGTTGGCCAGCTCTGCATTCAGCGAGTCATTCTCCACAGTGCAAAGGGAAAGTGCTAAAGTGTTTGAGAAAAGAGATTCTCTTAATTAGGTTAAACACTCCCCCACTCCCCAGCCTCATTTACACTATTCGTTTGCTTAGCAGACTATGGCTTCCAAGAGAGGACTCAGGTAAACTCTGTCCTGTCCAAGTGTGCATGATCCTAAACCACAAAAGAACGGACTCTGAAATCCAGTTCCTGCAGGACGGAGAGGCATTAACTGGGTCTCGTTGGGCCTCAGAACTTCCCTGCACCCCTCCCCATGCTGGCCAGGTTTTGAGCATGTCTCTTGGGGTCACTGTGGGTCCAGCCTGCTAGGAAACAGGCAATGGAAACCCAGAGCAGAATTTCTGGGAAATGCAAGAGTTTCTTTCTCCACTCCAGCCATTTCTCTTCTGTCAGAGCTCTAATGAGGTTTTAGTGCCAGGAGGGAAAGCAAATGGAAATAAAATAGCCCAAAGTTGCTAATGCTATCGATAGTGACCATGCTGCAGGAAACCCTTCCTTCCTCTGGGGCCACCACCCACTCCATGGTTTGTCTTAAAGGAAGAAAGAGAAGGGAGAAAGCAAGATCCTTTTAACTACAGAGAGAGAGATTCTCCAAGATCCATTTGTGTGTGTGTTGGGGATCTGGAATTAACCCTTTCTGCCTCATTAGTTGCTAAGTAGTCCTGAGATTAAGAGCCATTGCTGGGAACATGAAGTGATAAAGGCTACTTCTGTAAGGAGAGTCTTGACGGCTCCTCTAGGAAGTCAGAGAGACAGCCAGTGGGTGCTGAGCAGTCCAATCTAGATGTCTATACTTGAGGCTTCTAGCTCTTCATACTCTCAGTCCAGAGTCTCAAGAGCCCCTCTATAAAGCCTTTTGACGATCTGGCTGATTTACAGATTAAGAGTAAGGCAGGCCTGGTTTCAAATTGATTAGTTTCTCTCTGTCAAAGTTTCCTTACCTGTGGAATGAGGGTAGTAACACCTGCCTCATAAGGCTTTACTAGGGTTGAATGAGATTAGCTCCCTATGTTATAGGGATACAATAAGCCATAGCAAACAATTTATTTGAAGTCTTTCATCCACTGTGACCCCATCTGCCCATATTTACTCACTAAAGTACTTGTCTTTGGAGTCTGTCTTAGACCCATTGTGCAGCTATAAAAAAACATCTGAGACTGGGTAATTTATAAAGAACAGAAATTTATTTTTCACAGTTCTAGAGGCTGTGAGGTCCAAAGTCAAGACTCTGGCAGACTCAGTTGCCTGGGGAGGGCTGCTCTGTGCTTCCAAGATGGTACCTTGATGCTGCACCCTCTGGAGGTTCTCACGTGGTGAGGGAGGTAGAAGGGCAAGTGAGCCAAATGCTGTGTGAAGCCTCTTTTACGAGGGCCTTAGTTCCATTATGAGAGAGGGGCTCTCATGGATAGAGCACCTCTGAAAGGCCCCACCTCTTAATACTTACATATTGGCAATGCCTGAGTTTTGGAGGGAACACATTCAAATGGTAGCAGAGTCTACCAGATCCGTGTGTGAGCTTCTGCAGCAGTTCAGAATCAGAATCTGAACTCTGCGTGTGTGTGTGTGTGTGTGTGTGTGACAGAGAGAGAGAGAGAGAAGAAGAAGAAGAAGAAGAAGAGAGAGAGAACTGCAGAAAGTATCATGGGAATTTGCATCCTAAAGAGCCAAGAATTACTTAGGAAAGAGTAAAATGGAAGCAGAAGGAAAGGGAGAGGGGAAGAAAGAGCAAGATGTGTGAGTTAGGAGCTTTGGGTTAAGGAGTTGATTTGGGCCATGAATAGAGGGTGTATTAGTTTGTTCTCACAGTACTGTAAAGAACTACCTGAGACTGGGTAATTTGTAAAGAAAAGAGGTTTAATTGACTCACAGTTTTATAGGCTGTACAGGAAGCATGGTTGGGGAGGCCTCAGGAAACTTACAATCATGGTAGAAGGCAAAAGGGAAGCAGGCATGTCTTACATGGCCAGAGAAGAATAAGAGAGAGAAAGGGGCGAGGCACTGCACACTTTTAAACAACTAGATCTCATGAGAATTCACTCACTATCACAAGAACAGCAAGGGGAAAAAGTCTGCCCCCATGATCCAGTCACCTCCTACCAGGTCACTCCTCCGACACCAGGGATTACAGTTTGACATGAGATTTGGGCCTGGCCACAAATTCAAATCATATCAGAGGAGCTACTGGAAAGCTATGAGGGCAAGAGGAATGTAAAAAGAAGAGTTAACAAGGATTGCTATGGCTTCTTAATGAACCACTTCTTCATGCCAAGAGATCAGTAAAAATCACAATTGCTTTTATATTCTCTTGGCTACTGGGCTGCTTTCTTTCATGGGAAATTGCACAAGGACAAGACTATGGTAGCTCTAGATTATATTCGGGTTACACAGTTGAAGTGTCTAGCATAATGCTTGGCATGTAGCAGATACTAATTAAGGGGGTAAGAGAGGTAGAGAATTTCAAGGGTGGATCCTCAGCATTGTCTATCTTACTTCCTAGTAATATTTTATGGAGGATAAATAAATGCTGTTGACTCTGAGCAGGTTATGTAGGTGGGATGGGAGGAGATACCTAAGTGCAGGAAATTTGTGACCAAAACCCTACCCTGGGAACAGCCAGTAATAGAGGGGAATTAATAGGAAACAGGTCTGGTGTCATTAATGTTTTGGCTGAACTTGAGCAGAGTACTGGGAACTGCAAGTGCAGGAAAAGCAATCAATTAAAAGCAGTTTAGGGTTAGGCACAGCAGAAACTGACCAGAGGTAGAGAAGAGTCTTAGCAATAAAGCCCCAGGGAATTGGTACTTAATCCTGGCTGCACATAAAAAACAGCTGGAGTACTTTTAAAAATACCAACCCCTGGCTCCATCCCTGGTCAACTGAGTTAGAATTTCTGAGACTGGGCCTGGGAATCAATATTTTTAAGATGTCTCTAAGCAACCTACCACTGTGAATCTCTGCTCTAAGGTATGGCAAATTCAATGCTGATCTCATCTGCTAACTCTGTAGGGGTCTGATCCATGTTTAGAGGAAGGGAGAGAGAGATGGTAGAAATAGCAGGAGCTTCAAGGGAGCAAGAGTTTCCTCCCTCAGGTGGACACTGGGTCTGTAGCTTCCAAAAGACCTGCTCAGTCACTGGCAAGACTCAGCTCAGGCCTGAAGGCAGAGATTCCAGAGCCCTGCCCTAGGGAAAACAACTGGCAAGAATTAGGTTGAAGGGCCAGACCTGATACTAGTGGGCAAAAGTCCAAGGAAGGTATTGGCCAGATAATACTAGGGGCAGATCCAGGAGAGGGACCATATAGACTTTTCCAGAGAGGTTGAAGTCTAGTACTTATGCAAGATTTCAGGGCCCTGAGTGATGGTGGTAGGGAGTGATGGTGGTAGTCTTTTTTTTTTAATTTGTTGTTTATTTCAATAGGTTTTTAGGTAGCAGGTGGTGTTCGGTTACATGAATAAGTTCTTTAGTGGTGATTTCTGAGATTTTGGTGCACCCATCACCTGAGCAGTGTACACTGTACCCAATGTGTTGTCTTTTATCTTTTGCCACCATCCCACCCATTTCCCCAAGTCCTCAAAGTCCATTGTATCACTCTTATGATGGCAGTAGTCTTGATACTGGTGAGGAACATGGGGACAGGAAAGGGTGAGCGTGATAGTCATGGTATTGGGTAATAACAATTTGGCAGTAGTGGTGATGGTAGAGTGATGGTGATTATATTAATTTTGTACTGTTATATAACCAATCACCACAAATGTAGCAACTTAAAACAATATACATTTGATATCACAGTTCTTGTAGGTCAGAGGTCTGGCTGAGCTCCACCAGCTCCTCCAGTAGAAGTTTCAGGATGCTGAAATCACAGTGCTGGCAGGGCTGCATTTCTTCTTGGAGGTCCTGTTTCCGAGCTCCTTCAGGTTGGCCAAATTCAATTCCTTGCAGTTGTAGGACTGATGTCCTTATTTTCTTGAGGTTGTCAGCTGGGGCTGGGGTTTGCTCTTGGAGGCTTCTGGTCCCTTCCCATGCTTTCTATATTACCCCCTCTGGCAGCAGTAGATTGAGTACCTCTAATGTTCAAATTTCTCTAACTTATCCTTCTGCTGGATGGATCTGACTCAAAGAGAAAGTTCCCTACTTTTAAGATCTCATGGGATTGGATTGAGCCCACCTGGATAAGTCCCAGCACTCTCCCCGTTTTAACATGTATGGTCTCAACTGCATCTGCAAGACACCTTTGCTGTGTAACATATCTATGGGTTCTAGCGCTAAGGGAATGGTTATCCTTGATAGAGGAGGGGGCCATTCTGCAGTAACGATGGTGATCGTGATGATGATGGTGATGGTGGGGCACTAGGCCCCCTCACATTTTTTTTCTTTTTTTGAGATGGAGTCTTGCTCTTTCACCCAGGCTAGAGCGCAGTGGCAGTGTCTTGGCTCACTGCAATCTCCGCCTGCCAGGTTCAAGAGATTCTTGTGCCTCGGCCTCCTAAGTAGCTGGGACTACAAGCAAGTGCCACTGTGCCCAGCTAATTTTTTGTATTTTCAGTAGAGATGGGGTTTCGACGTGTTGGCCAGGCTGCAAGTGATCAACCTTCCTTGGCATCCCACAGTGCTAGGATTACAGTTGTGAGCCACTGCACCTGGTCACCCTCATTTTTGACAAAGGTATCTTTGTCGCATTGCCAGATCACGTTCCCATTGGCTCGGGCTGATTGCGACTGAGCCTGTAGGGGATGGCACTAGAGGACATGGCAGGTTCCTGCCCGCTGGGCTGCAAGTAGTGGGCATGGAAACAATGAAGGAAGAGATGTGGAAGACAGACTTAGTTGTGACCTTCACCAATCCTTTTGTCTTTTGCCTTGACTCCCTTTAGTTATTACCTGTTAATCTGTACCCACCTGCTCCTCTCCTTTCTCCCACACTGTTCTGAAAGCTCCTGAGGACAGAGCTTGCTCTTCCTTGCCCCTTTCCACAGGGCTGAGCACAGAGTTTGCTCTTAGTAGGGAGAAGAGGGTGGGGAAGTTAGTGGTTGAATGCTGCTGTGTGCCAGGCGTGCTTGTATTTATTATCTAACTGAGATGTTCATGCATCCCTATGCCTACTTTACAGATGAGCAAACAAAGGCACTGGTAAGTTAGATGACGTCTAAGCGCACACAACCAGCAACCTGCAAAACTAAGTTATAAACCCAGCCGTTTTTGTTCTGGAGCAGTATGCTGGCTATTATTGCAGATGCTCAGCAGAGTCCAGTGCATCCACTGACTGATAGAGAATAGGGAGAGGCTGCCAAAGGAGGAGGGCGGGCCTCACTGCTTCCCCACCTCATAGCTGTTCACAGTCCTCATCTGGGGCCTCGAGATTGAGTGAAAGGTGGGCAGTTGGCTACAAGATCATTCTGTTCCTCGGTAACTGTCTGTTAGAGCACTTATTTGTTTCAGACTGTTTAAGGTAGGTTTTCTCTGGATTTAATACCTGAAACAAACAGCGTGCTTGGCTGCAGGTCCTGGGAGAAAGACGGGAGGGAGGCTTAATCAGTCAATGTCATTCCAGCAGAAGGCCCTCTCTCTGTGTGTGACCCTGCCTCTGGCAGCTGCCACTGCCGTTCTGAGGCCGGCCACCCCTCTGCACTGCAGGGCATACTGAACAGCTGCTGATTACTCTCCCAGGCTGCAGCCATCCCTCCCCTGTCTGTAGGGCCCAGCCCAGGGTCCATGTCCAACATACTCCCCACGGCCCCCTATCTTCAGAGAAAGTAGTCCCCCAGCATGTCACAGCTACAAAGCACCTTAGAGGCAATCTTTTCCAATGAAGTGGTTTAAAATTTGTATTATTCTTTTTTATGACTAGAGCCCCTGTTTCCAAAGACACCCCATTGCAGTGATGGTTGAATAAACTCATTGAATCATACACTCTAAATAGGTAAAATGTATGGTATATAAATCATATCTCAACAAAGCTGAGGTTTTGTTTATTTGTTTGTTTCTAAGACATTCCAAAGCCAGGTGCAGTGGCTCATGCCTACAAGCCCAGTGCTTTGGAAGGCAGAGGCAGGAGCATTGCTTGAGGCCAGGAATTCGAGACTAGCCTGGGTAACATGGTGACACCCAGTCTGTACAAAACAATAAAAACAAATAGCTGGGTGTGATGGTGTGCACCTGTAGTCCCAGATACTTGAGAGGCTGAGGTGAGAGGATTGCTTGAGCCCAGGAGTTTGAGGCTACAGTGAGCTATGATCGTGCCACTGCACAGCCTGGGTGACAGAGTGAGACCTTGTCTCTAAACATATATACATACATAAGACATTCTAACACAGGAAAGGTCGGAATTGAAGCTGTTGTGATTGGATTGGAAGAGGTTCACACCAGCCCTCTGCTGATGCTGTGGGTCTGATTGACCCCCATTTTACTGCTAAGGAAACTGAGCCCCAGAGGTGGAAGATGGGTTGTCCAAGTTCGTACTGTCAGATGAAGACTGAGCCTGGGCTAAGCTTGTCTCCTGAGTGCTAGGGTGGTGCTCCTTCCCCCCAGGTTAACTGACTTCTCTGTTAAGGAGGGAGAGAAGACATGGCCCCCTGAATCTGGAGAAACCTAGACAGGAGAGGAGGCAAAAGGGACTCAATATTAAGAGTTTGTGATCTCAGAGATTTCTCAAGGGGTGCACCATAGACTGAGCCCAAGGTTCCTGCGCATGAGTGGGGATTTTGTGAAGTCAGGATGGGAAGGAGAGCAGGCAGTGATGAGTTCTATGAAAGCTGCCTTCCATGATCTCCCCACCAGAGCCCAGCTCAGCCAAACTCTTGAACTTGCATCTGGGGCAGTGGCCCTCAGGGCTAGCTGAACTGGAGTTGATGACATGAAGATCTGAGATGTCAAAGCAGTTAGAGGAAAGAGGCTGCCAGGTAGAGTGAAGCCATTTAGTCATTCATTCAACACATGTTTATTGAGCTAGGTCTACTATGGCCCAGGGACCACTGGATACTGAAAAACAGGGAAAAAGACATCGATAAAAATAATGACTTTGGTCATACAAACTTCAATTATGCTGTTAATATTAGTGTGGCAGATTAAATGTAGCCACAATATTTTTTTTGCAAAAAAAAATCAAGACATGAGGTATTTTTCTCTATCCCTCAGACCAGCCTCACTTTGGGGCTTGCTTTGGCCAAAGCATGTGGCAGGAGTGATATTTCTGGAGTCTATGCCTAGAGTCCTCGTAACTTCTGTTTTATTCTCTTGGAACCTGGAGAACATACCATAAAGAACTCTGAGATGAAAGACCGTGAACACAAAGGCCCAGGTGTCCCAGCTGAGCCCAGGCCTCAGAAAACCTGCAGCTGAATGCAGCTACTTGAGCAAGATCAGGTTAGAACTACCCAGCTAGCTCTCAGAATCATGACAAATACAGTCATACTTTGGAGATATTGTGGATTTGATTCCAGACCACCACAATAAAGCAAATGCCATAATAAAGTAACTCACACAATTTTTTTGGTTTCTCAGTGCATATAGATGTTATTGTTACACTATCCTATAGCCTATTAAGTGTGCATTTGCATTACTTCTAAATAAAACAATGTTTGTATCTTAATTAAAAAATATGTCATTGCTAAAAAATGTTAACGATCATCTGAACCTTCACTGAGTCATGATCTTTTTGTTGGTGGAGGGTCTTGCCTCAGTATTGATGGCTACTGACTGAGCAGGGTAGTAGTTGCTGAAAATTGGAGTGGCTTTGGCAATTTCTTAAAATAAGACAACAATGAAGTTTGCCACAGCGGTTGACTCTTGTTTTCATGAAAGATTTCTCTGTACTCTGTGATACCGTTTGATAGCATTTTACCCACAGTAGTACTTCTTTCAAAACTGGAGTCAGTACTCTCAAACCCTGCTGCTACTCTATCAACTAAGTTTATGTAATATTCTCAATCCTTTGTTGTCATTTCAACAATGTCTTTGCTAGGCGTAGAGTCTATCTTAAGAAGCCACTTTATTTACTCATCTACAAAAAATAACCCCTCATCTCTTAAGGTTATATCATAAGATTGCAGTAGTTCAGTCAATATGAGAACTACAGTAAAGTAACTTTATGATTGTTCTTAAACCTTAGAAAGATGTAATTTCAAGCTCCATGTCTAATTGTAGTTCTCTTGCTATTTCTACCACGTCTGCAGTTACATTCTTCACTGGGGTCTTGAAACCCTCAAAGTCACCCATGAGGGTTGGAATCAACTTCTTCCAAACTTCTGTTACTATTAACATTTTGACCTCTTCCTATGAATCACATATGTTCTTAATAGCATCTAGAATGGTGATTTTCAATTTACTTTGCCCAAATCCATCAGAGGAATCACTATCTGTGGCAGCTATAGCGTCATGAAATGAATTTCTTAAATAAAGATAATTGAAAGTCACAATTACTCTTTGATTCATGGGCTGAAGAATGATTGTTGTATTAGCAGGCATGAAAACACCAATCTCCTTATACATCTTCCTCAGAACTCTTGGGTAACCAGATATATTGTCAATGAGCAGTAATATTTTGATAGGAATATTTGTTTCTGAGCAGTAGATCTCAACAGTGGGCTTAAAATATTCAGTATACCACACTGTAAACAGATGTACTGCCATCCAGGCTTTGTAGTTCTGCTTATAGAGCACAGACAGTGTGGATTTAGCATAATTCTTAAGGGTCCTAGGATTTTCAGTTAGCAAACAAGCATTGGCTTCAACTTAAAGTCCAGCTACATTTAGACCCTAACAAGAGAGCCAGCCTGTTCATTGAAGCTTTGAAGCTACATCTTGACCTCTCCTTTTGGGTTATGGAAGTCCTAGATGGCATCTTATTCCAATATAAGGCTGTTGCACCTACATAGAAAATCTACTGTTTAGTATGGCCACCTTTGTCAATTATTTTAGCTAGGTCTTCTGAGTAAATAGCTACAACTTCCACATCAGCATTTGCTGCTTCCCCTTGCATTTTTATGCAAAGTGAAGATTCACACAAAGAGATGGTTTCTTTTCCTAAATCATGAACCAACCTTTGCTAGCTTCAAACTTTACCTCTGTAGCTTTCTCACCTCTCTCAAACTTCATAGAACTGAAGAGAATTGGATCCTTGCTCTGGATTAGGGTTTGGCTTAAGGGAATGTTGTTACTGGTTTGATTTTCTATCCAGACCTCTAAAACTTTCTGCATATCAGCAATAAGGCTGTTTCCCTTTCTTATCATTCATGTGTTCACTGGAATAGCACTTTTAATGTCCTTTAAGAACTTCTCCTTTCCATTCACAACTTGGCTAACATTTTGGTGCAAGAGGCCTAGCTTTTGGCCTATCTTGGCTTTAAGCATGCCTTCCTCACTAAGCTTAATCATTTCTAGCTTTTGATTTAAAGTCAGAGATCTGTTGCTCTTCTTTTCATTTGAACATTTAGAGAGCATTGTAGGGTTCACAATTAGCCTAATTTCAATATTGTTGTGTCTCAGGGAATAGTGAAGCTGGAGAAGAGGGAGAGAGATAGGAGAATGACTAGTTGGTTAAGCCATCAGAACACATCCAGCATTCACTGATTAAGTTTACCATCTTATACAGGAGAGATTCATGACGCCCCCAAACAATTACAACAGCAACATCAAAAGTCACCAATCACAGATCACCACAACAGATATAATGATAATGAAAAAGTTTGAAATACTGTGAGAATTACCAAAATGTGAGACAGAAACACAAAGTGAGAACATGCTATTCAGCAAATGATGCTGATATACTTGCTCAATGCACAACCTTTAACTTGTGAAAAACACAGTATCTGTGAAGTACATTAAATCACAGTGCAATAAAATGAGGTATACCTGTAATAAAACTATTGCTGTTTAAGCCACTGTGTTTTAAAGTAGTTCGTAACACTGCAATAGATAACCAAAATAATGAGGCACATTTCAGGTTTTCCTTTCATTCTGATAAACTAAAATCTTAAGCTTCCTGATGAATATCTTAGGCTTTGTGAATTTTTAAAGGCACTTGCAATTTTTGTTAATCTGTGATCTATCCTCCCAATTGTTTAAAAGTAACATGTAAACACGGTACAAATATCCAAACACTGCAGGAGGGTAGAAAACAAAAGTCAAAGTCATCTTCCACACCTGGATCCCCAGTCCATTTCTTCAAAGTTAAACACTGTTAGCAATTTCTTCTGGATCCTTCCAGTAAAGATAGGTTATATACACACTTGCATATCTATAGCTATGCTAATATCTATAATCATTTCTTTCTTTCTTTTTTTTTTGAGATGGAGTTTTGCTCTTGTTGCCCAGGCTGGAGTGTAATGGCATGATCTTGGCTCACTGCAACCTCTGCCTCCCAGGTTCAAGCAATTCTCCTGCCTGCCTCAGCCTCCCAAGTGGCTAGGATTACAGGCACCTGCCACCATGCCTAGCTTTTTTTTTTTTTTTTTTTTATTTTTAGTAGAGCCGGGATTTCTCCATGTTGGCCAGGCTGATCTTAAATTCCTGACCTCAGGTGATCCACCTGCCTTGGCCTCCCAAAGTGCTGGGATTACGGACGTGAGCCACTGTGCCTAGCCTATTTTTTTTTTTTTTTTATAAACAGCAACTATATTAAATATACTGTTTTGCACTTGAGTGGGATTTTATTTTCACTAATTATTTATCTCAAACACATTCCCATCACATGGGGACCTATTTTATAATGTTTTGCTGTAAAGATGGATTCGTGATGGTCAGGTGCATTGTTTCTAATCCTGAATATACACATAAACACCCTGAATATACACATAAACACCCTGAATATACACATAAACACCCTGATATACACATAAACACCCTGATATACACAAAACACCCTGAATATACACATAAACACCCTGATTATACACATAAACACCCTGAATATTCAGATAAACACCCTGAATGTACACATAAACACCCTAAATGTACACATAAACACCCAGAATATTCACATAAACACCCTGAATGTACACATAAACACCCTGAATATACACATAAACACCCTGAATATTCACATAAACACCCTGAATATACACATAAACACATCTTGGTGTACTCTTGCTCGTGTATCCATGGTTATTGCTTGCATGCTCTGGATGAAAGGACATGTTCATTTTATGTTTTGAGAGGTACATTTATTTTGACAGTTCAATGTAAAAAGAGTTTAGTGCCCATTGTAGCATCTGCCTCTGTATACTTACAAATATATTATCCCATATGAGGCTCATGATAGGCATGTGAGTTGGTCATCTTCCCATTTCATGAAAAGAGAAACTGAATCTTAAGAGGTTGGGCATTTGCCCAAGGTCACACAACTAGTAAAATAGATTTTTTGTTGTTGTTGTCTTTTATTTTTATTTTGTTTAACCTAAAAGTCTTACTATTTCACAGAGACCAAAGAGGTTGGCAAAGTCTAAACCTAAAACAAGCTAAGAAAATCTTATTACAAAAATAATATAGAATTATAGTTGTCTCATTTATTTACTCCTCTGTGGCCATCATAGGGTAGCTGATTTTTCCAGAACATGAGATTGTGAAGTGATGAAGATGAGGTCTTATTGTAGAAAATTCCAGAACACCCCTGTGAGGAGGGAGGAGGCAGCAGGCTCTGAGATGGGAAAAGCAGATGCTCTGTAGCAGTGCCTTGTCCCTGGGCCTCATGAAGCTGAGATGAGCCAGGCATGGCCTGGCAGGATGGCACCCCAACAGGATCACACTCAACGTTCTTTGGCCTGGAATCCCGGCAGGCTCTCTGCTATGGGAGCCTTGCCCTTCCTGTGGAATTCAACTGTGAACTCAAACCTCGGCAGGGCATCCCAGGACCATTACAGGGAAACTGGACTGTGATGAGGTTTAAACTGGAGTCTCTACCCTTATACCTTAGTAGTAAGAGCCTTTCTGTCACCTCAAATTCTAGCCCCAGATTTAACTAGAATAAGAGTGGGGATAGGCTGGGCACAGTGGCTCATCCCTGTAATCCCAGCACTTGGGGAGGCCGAGACAGATGGATTGCTTGAGCCCAGGAGTTTGAGACCAGCCTGAGGAACATAACAAAGCCCTGTATCTATGAAAAAAAATGAAAAATTAGCCAAGTATGGTGGTGCACACCTGTAGTCCCAGCTACTTTGAAGGTTGAAGTGGGAGGATGGCTTGAGCCCGTGAGGTCGAGGCTTCAGCGAGCTGTGATGGTGCCACTGCACGTCACAGCCTGAGTGACAGAGCTGTCACCCACTGTGTCTCAAAAAAAGAAAAAAAAAAAGCAATGGTATTATTTTCAGGAGAATTTAGGTGGAGGGATCTGGGACGAAGGAAACTACTAATTGTGAGTACCTAACACGTGCCAAGCATTCTATATGCCTTGTTCCCTTTAAGCCTTGCAACATGTATGGGGAGCTATCAGTATCCCCATCTCAGAGATAGGGAAGCAGAGGTTCAACGGCTCAGTTTTCAGAAGTGGGCCTCAAGGTCTGAACCAGATTGGCAGCTAGAGTGTTCTGCACCTCTGTGCTGACGCTGCTTGGTTCCTGCCTGCTTGTGGCCGCATTTGGTGTTTGAGAGCAGAGCAGGACTGAGCCTGGAAGCTAGCCAAAGCGTGAGAAAAGGAGCTCATATTTAGGGCACCCTTTCTTTCTTTACCCACTGCCCTGCATTCTGTTCAGGGAGGTTACACAGCATAGCCAATGTCTCAGGGTCCTGCTGGTAGAGCCCCAAACTGAATGCAAAGCCCAGAAACTTACTTCCAGATGAGGGAGGCAGAGTGGCGTTATGGTTAGAGCACAGGCTCCGGCCAGACCACCTGGGTTCACATCTGGGGCCTTGTCGCATGGTAGCTATGTGTGACCATCAAATTAACCTCTCAGCACCTTGGTTTCCTCTTCTATAAAAAGCAGATTAAAAGCATTACTTACCTTATTTAAGTTATTGAAAGCATGAAATAACTTAATTCACATAAAGAGCGGAGAAGAGTGTCTGGCACATAGTAAGTACCCAATAAACGGAAATTTCTTTTTTTAATCCTCCAAACTGTCACCATGTCCCAGGAATGAACCAAGAGCAGCTCTGGGAGAGAAGAACAGGAAGGGGAGACTCCCTTTACCAAGTCGACTCTCCCCTCTGGGGGTGCTGGCTATCCTAAGGTCTCTTAGTTGGATAGACTGGCAGAATCTCTGCTTTGAACCTGACTGGGGTCCCTCTGTCCACAATGTATCCACACTTCTTATCCATCAGGGTCAGGCACTGAGGTCCGTGGGTTAAAGAGAACAGAGGCCCTCTGACCTATTATGCAGGTGCCCCCTGCCTGGAAAGTACACGAACACCTCTGAGGGTAAATGTAGGACAAGGAAACCAGGTAATGAGAAGTCCAAGGCCTTCTAGTCAGAAGCCTCTTCAAATCCTGACTCTACCCTTTAGCAATGTGGCCTGGAGAAGCAATGTACTTACTCTCTCAGAGCCCCAGTTTCCTCGTCTTCCATACAGCATCCGTGTAGCGTGACTGGCAAAGAATAGGCCTTCGGTGGCTTCTCTTCCCTGAAGCGCCTCATCTTGTCTCAGCACAGCCTTTTATTTGTTCATAAACTCCTTATTCTGCATCTTCTATACGCCAGGCACTGTGCTAGGCACTGGGAATGCAGGGATGATTAAAACAGACACAGCCTCTCTCCTCAAGGGTCTTACTGACCCCATTGTATGAATGGCAAATTACAAAGAGGACCATTAGGAGCTGTAGTAGCTGCCCCAGAAAGAGGCCCTTGCAGAGGACCTGGAAGGGGATGGGCCTGGGAAGTAGAGCATTCTAGTTCTACAGTCTGTGTTGCAGTTGGATCTCTCAGGCCCACTCTTTCCCACCCTTCTGATGCTGTGCTCCACCCAACCCCGGCAACAGTGTCTCGGCTCAGCTCCCTGTTGACATGGAGACTCTTCTGACAAGCTCTCCCTCTGGTTACCCCAGGATTCCACAGCCAGTTGGCCCCCATCTGTCCTTCCTCTCTTTGCCTGGAGCTCCCAGGCACATCTGATTCCATCAAATCCAATTTTCTCTTTTTCCATCAGGATCTCCGCCCCAGGGGGGTTGAGCCAGGGCACATGATCAGCTATTTCAGTGAGGCTTCCTCCCTCACTGTTTCCTGACTCAAAGCAGGGGGCCTCCCTCCTCCAGAGCCAGGTGGGGAAGTGGGGGACATTGCCCTGAGAAAATGGTGTTTTTGGTTGTCATGACAACTGTTGCTAGGTGTCAGCAGGGACCCACACTAGAGCTTGACCTTCCCAGGAAAAAAGCAGGGCTCTGAGTGAGACCTGAACTCTTTCCCTGGGCTGAGTTAGTTTGCCTCATTCATTCATTCAATCATTTATTCAACAAACATTGCCTAACATCTTCTATGTACTAGGATTGTTATGGTCTCTGAGAATTTATTTTTTTAAAAATCAGTCTCTGTCTATAAGGAGCTCAATATAGTAAGAGAGAAAAAAATGCAAATCCAAGGTGATATTGGACTGCATAAGGGCTATACTGAAAATCTAAACAGGGTACTCTGAGACCAGAAAGAGACATTTAACCCTTTCTGAGAGGCTCATCAGGAGAAGCTCTGTAAAGGGGGCAACAGTGGTGTTGAATATTTAAATATTTAAATCAGACCAGGAATCACGGGGAGGTCATGCAGCCCGTAGCAATACCCAGGCCAGTTGTAGGACATGCAACAGCATGAAAATGTTGGAGTAAAAATAGTCCGGAAAATCCATGGTATTGCATAGGTACAAGGGAGTGGCATCAGAGAAGGCTGAAAGGTTTAGTGGAGATTGGCTACAAATATGCTGGGACTGTATCCTTCAGAGAGGAAGGTGCTGTGGAAATGTGCTTTGGGATGGCATGTCACAACTGGAGGCATCAAGATACTTCTGTGGGGTGGGTCATGGTGGGTCAGGGGCCTGGAGTTTCTCATCAGGAAGATGTTCTGGTTTCTGTGACCACTTGAATGCAATGGATTAAAAGGAATGGGAAGGAAATCTGGATTGACTCCTAGACATCCTGGCTTGGTGGCAGGCAGGGATGGTGGTGTAAATAACCAAAATAAGGTCGGGGAGGAAGGAGGGAGGTGGTGGCAGAGCAGAGAAAGGAACATAAGTTCACTCTGGCCTGGAGGTGCCCGCAGGAAACACTGGTGAAAATGCCCAGCAGACAGCTATTGACCTGAGATGTGAGGCGCAAGGCACAGGTGTCCATGAGAGCTGAAGCCAGGACCTTGGGACACAGGAGTGTTTGAAGGGTAAACGGCTGAAGACTGAGAAGGAGGACTCAGAGGAGGGGCGGGGAGTGGGGTGAGTGGTGTCATAGGAGCCAAAAGGGAGTGAGCCATGGGGTCAGATGCTACTGAAAAGGCTGGTAATATGAGAACTAAAAGGAATGCGTTTGATTTGGCAATTAGAGAGCCTCTTGGTGACTTTGCTGGAGAGGTTTCCATGGAGCGGTGTAGGCAGAGGGCTGAGGAGTGCTGGGAGGAGTGGAGGCGGAGGCCATGCCTATTAACCTCCCCTTCAAGGAGTTCAGCGGCGAACGGAAGGAGAGATAGGCTAGGGAGGAGGACGGGGCATGGAGGATTTCTAGCATGTGAGGAACTTGAACACATTGTCGGTTATTAAGAAGAAGCCACGGGAGGGGGAAGTTGAAACACGGCTATAGATGGAAGGTGAAGAAGTAGCCAGTGTTGCCTGTCAACTGGATATGCTGCTGGGAGTTACCTGCAACACAAAGTGTAGTCCTTGCTTCAGTGAGTGACCTAAGCATAAAAAAGTAGACCTTAAGTGGGAAGGAAGACTGAGGGCAGGTAGGAGGAGGTGATGGGCACGAAAATAGAAAGGGCCATAGTGTGTACATCTATGTGTGTGGCTGCATTTCTGTTTCTGTGTCTGTGGGTGTGTGTCTGCATATGTCTATGCATGTGTGTATCTGTGCATGTGTCTGACTGCAGGCATCTGTGTGTGTCTGTGTGCAGGTCTGTGTATGTGTCTAACTGGAGGCATCTGTGTGTGTGTGTCTGTGCATGTGTCTGACTAGAGGCATCTGTATGTGTCTATATGTGTGTGTCTGTGCATGTGTCTGACTAGAGCCATCTGTGTGTGTCTGTGTGTATGTGTCTGACTGTAGGCATCTGTGTGTGTCTGCGTGTGTGTGTTTGTGCATGTGTCTGACTGGAGGCATCTGTGTGTGTCTGTGTATGTGTGTTTGTGCATGTGTCTAACTGGAGGCATCTCTGTGTGTCTGTGTATGTGTGTGTCTGTGCATGTGTCTGACTGGAGGTATCTGTGTGTGTGTGTGTGTGTGTGTGTGCATGTGTCTGACTGCAGGCATGTGTGTGTGTGTGTGTGTGTGTCTGTGCGTGTGTCTAACTGGAGGCATCTGTGTGTGTTTACGTGTGTGTGTGTATGTGTGTGTGTGTGCATGTATCTGACTAGAGGCATCTGTGTGTTTGTGTGTGTGTGTGTGTGCATGTGTCTGACTGGAGGCATCTGTGGGTGTTTGTGTATGTGTGTGTGTGTGTGTGTGTGTGTGTGAGTTTGTGCCTGTGACTAGAGGCATTAAGACAACACTCTGAGCAGGGGTTGCAGTGGATTGAAGGAGCCTGGAGTATTTTATTGGTAAGTTGTTCAGGTTTTTGTAACCACTTGAATATAGAGGGTTGTGTGTGGGTGGATGTGTCTGTGTGTGTATCTATGGGTCTCTGTGTGTGTTTGTATGGGTGTTTATCTGTACATGTCTGTGTGTTTCTGTGTGGTTATATCAGCGTATATCTCTGTGTGTATTTCTGTTGTATGGGTGGGTGTCTGTTTCTGTGTGCCTCTCTGTGTGTTTTTGTATGTTGGTGTGTGTCTGTGTTTGTTGGAATCAGATCATAGGAGATGTGTCAGATTGAAAATACCCTGAGCTGTCAACTAGGCCAACGTCAACCCAGTTGATCAAAAGAAGGAACCAGTCCCAGAGACATGGAGGGTCAACTCAAGGTCCCATAGAACAAAGGATAGAATCAGCTGCACCTTGGTCTCCAGATGGACTGTACAAAGCTTGAATACCGAGGATACAGCCCCATGGTGGAGTTCTTTTCAGAAGAGGAGGCCAATAGAGGCTTTATAGCTTGCTGGCACCACAGGGACGGGTGTTCTTCTTTCCCAGAACTCACTTGAGTTATATAAAAATTGTTCCCCAGTCTGAACTCAAAGGTCCAGCCCCAGATAGACCAAAGTCACCTGGGACCTTTTTCCCTGGACCCTGGGAAAAGCCCATCTTAAGGAATGATCAGGTGATTCACATCCCTACTGCCTGACAGTTAAGGGCTGACTCACTCCTGTCCACCAGTCCAGGAGTGAAACCAGATATGTGAAGCCTCACCTGATACTCTGGTGCTCAAACTCATGTGTGACAACCCTCTGCACACTGCAAGTCAGAGTGGGTCGATGCTGCTGTTAGAGCAGGAATTTCATTTCCGCCGGGATGTCTCATTTTGTCATCTCATTTGGTGACAGATCAAGGTGATTTATGGGGAGGAAGCCTGCATTTAGTATGATGTTATCATCCAAAATGTTGGCTTCTCATGCACCCCTCCCGTTACTGCCCTGACCTCACTCAGTGGATATCTGTGCATTCAGAAATAGAGAAATAAGGCTGGGGATCTGAAAGCTCTTGCCCGTTCTAATCCCCAAATTCAGGTCATTGCCATTGAGATGGGCAGGAGCTAATCTAAACTCCTCAAGGCCTGTTTTTAAACATTTAGCAGAAATGCCCCCTGTTGCAATATAAACCAGCATGTGCTTGGGCTAAATGGTACTTACTTCCCTCAGAGCTGCGCAGTCTAACAGAAATGTAATGTGAGCCTCATACGTGATTCAAAATTTTCTAATAGCCACCTTTTAAAAAGTTAAAAGCAAGGGGTGGAATTAGTTTTCATCATGTCTTTTATTTAACCCAATATATCCAAAGTAATGTCATTTCAGCGTGTAATAAATATAAAAAATTATTAAAGAAATATTTTACATTTTTTTTTGCACTAAGTTTTGAGACTCTGATGTGTATTTTACATCGACAGCCATTCTCATTTCAGACTTGCCACACTCTAGGCGCTCCATAGCCTAGTGTGGCTGTTGGTGTCTCTATTAGATGAGGCAGCCTTGGGACATCTCTAGGCTCTTGCTAGACACAAGGAACATGATTTTTCTTTTAGATGATGTTGAGCCAAGTGCTCTGAATCTGTGTCTCCATCTGTGGAGTGAGGGTGATATTCTCTGTTCATTTGACTTCCCAGAGGTGGTTTCAGGGTCTCTCCAAGTCAAATGGCACTCCCATTTTCTGGACTGTTGTTCTGAGAAATGATAAAACAGGATTACACAATAATGGACTGGAAAAAAAAATGGTGAACTGTGTTAAATATTTGCATTGAACAAATCTGTGTCTCAAACATCCCCAAATGGTCACAGCTGTTTATATAACCTAATTTAGAAATCAAAAGTCTAAATTTGAGGCTAAATCCAAATGTGAGGCCCCAGGCAAATGTCTTTCATGCCCAAACGTCCTTCCTGTCAGCTCTTTCCAATTCCATAATCTCCACTCTGATAGACTTTTCACATTTGAAAAACAAATGCAAATGTTCTTCGCAAACTGTGTACATGCTTGGGATGGGTAGGGAGCGGCAGCCTTCACTTTGGGCAAGGAAGAACCAAGGTGCTGGAGAAGGGTTTCTGGAACTCTCAAAGCGTGGAGGAATGGGAAGGAAGGGCCTCCACACGGGGGCCAAATGTGTGAGTACAGGGAAGAAAGGCCCTTCCCTTGTCACAATAACACATTCCTAGACATTTGTGATTCCTTAGGCCTATTCCCCCAGCACTGGTCCCACTCTCTCTCTTTCTCTCTCAGACAGACATACACAGGTTCAGCTTAGTGATTTTCTCTCCTTTCTGCCTAATCATGGCATAGTTTGTAGAGAGCTACTGCATGCTCATCATTTGCAAGAAGAGATGACTGTCTTGCCCTAGAATCACTCTAAGATTCCAAAAGGACAAAGAAGATGAATAAGTCTCTCCCCTGGGTGTCATCTTGTTCCAGCCTCAATCTTAACAAGCTGCAACTCAGTGCCAAGGATAGAGTGTGAGATTTAACAAAGAGACTGATTCTTGGCTTGGCTTACTGTAGAACAAGTTTGGGCATGTCAATTTCAACTTTCTGGTCTTTGGTTTCTCCATTCTGACAGGGTTCCATATCCATGAGAATAGGAACTCTGCTTAGCACAGTGTCTGGCATAGTGTAGTAACATAAGTACTGCATTTGGAGAATGATTAAATGTATGCATCTGTAAAATGGGATGAATAACAATACCTAATTTTTAGTTGATTGTTCTGAGTCAAATGAGGAAATGTACCATACACACGCACATGAGCCACCTTCCCAGCCCCAGCCATGCTAAAGGAAGAACTAATGGATTACCTATTTCGAAACTTAAAGAAACAGAGTAATTGAAAAATGAACCAAGGAATGTGTTTGTGTTGGACAGTGGGCGGTGTGGGGGAAATATTCCTGTGTAAGACATACTAAATACATTTTCATCGGGGGTCTTCAGTGCATCTTACCTGGGAATTACCATTAGGCAACTATAAAGCATTTCTGCTTTTCAAAGCAGCAAGCTCTTTTGGGAGTGTTTTTGGGAACTCCCTGAAAAGGGCTGGGGAAAAAGAAGGTTTGATGTCAACCTTTGGATATGCATGGTCTAGAAGGTGACAGGATGCAGTTTCAAAGCAGTGTTGAAGAGGAGAGGTGGCCCAGAATACTGAAAAGAGCATTGAACCAAGAGTTAGGAGACCTGGGACCTCATTCTAGCTCTGCCATGCATTCCATGTGATATCAGGCAAGTCATCTGCCCTCTGGGCTTGGGTTCCTTCTCTGTTAAGGTTGATGTTGAATGCCAGATAATGTCTTCTGGCCCTTCGAGCACTACTTTGAGTTAAGTGTAAGCAGCTCATCCCAGCACTCCCTGTCTAGAACACAGCTACCTCCTTATTCTGCCAGAGCAAGTTGTTCTGTGTGCTGGGTTGGCAGTCAGGGAGAGTGAATTTCCATTCACTTCAAAGCACATTCACCTCCCCAGGGCAACTAGTTTAGCAACAGTGAAGATATTTGGCAGAAGATGAGTTCAAAGGCTCCCTGCTGGGGCACATCCTCCAATCTGGGGGTTACCCTTTTGACAAATAGGTGTAGGGGAATGAACTCCAGACTCAGGTTAGCAGACTTGAGCTCTAAAATCAATTTTGATGCTGACTCTTCTGTCACTTCAGACTCTTCCATCTCCTCTCCAGGCTGCCGTCACCTTCCGTGAAATGATGCTGTTTGATTATTTCAGAGTCCTTCACATTGTGGCCCTCCATGTCTTATCCCTTCAGTGAGGCAAGGTCAAACCAAGATGCGAGGTATCTGGCTGGTTTCTCACTCCTCTAGGCAGCCCGTGTATCTCTGTAAAACATTACCACTGGATGGTCAGGCGTTTTAGCTGCCCAGAAATAGAGATCAGTTCTGACAGAGTAGACCTTGACCAAACCTCAAGCTCCTCAGATAGCAGTTTGCAAAACAAACAACTAAAGAAAAACAATCCAACAATAACAATAACAACAAAAACCTAGTTATCGAGTTCCTATTACATGCCAAGTAGTATAAGTTGGCTCTCTCCATGAGTCAGCCCCTTTTTATATTTTGGGTTTGTCTTAGAGGTCTACCCATTACAAAATTTATACATATATCAAATCATCACGTTGTTCCCCATAAATATATATAATGATTTAATATCAATCATAAATAAAAAATAAATAGTTTTTTAAATAAGTAAAAATACCTTAAGAAAAATAAGACAAGAATGGTTCTCACATAAGAAAAAAGTAAGAAGTAGATAATATGAGCCTGAGGTTCAGGTGAGGAACCTAAGGGTCAGAGCAATCATTTAAAACTCAAATTCAATCATGTCACTTCCCAGCTTAAAACAAGTCAGCCCCTTCCTATTGTATCTGGAAATGAATCCACACTCTCCTGCCCCTCTCCCGCCTCCCATTTCATCCTTCACTGGGCCACACTCTGGGCTGCAGCCACCCTGGCCTTTGCCAGAGTCTCATGTATGCATGCCAGACTCTTTCCACCCTGTGAAACTTTGCACATGCTGATTCCTCCTCCTGGAAAGCTCTCCCAGCTCTTCAGCTGGAGGGCTGCTTCAAATCCTAAAGACTTCAGCTTTAAATGCCATCACCTCAGAGAAGCCTCTTAGGAGAATTCTAAGTAATCCCCTTCGAGCAATTAGTCTTTATCAGGGCACCAACTGCGTCCTTCACAACGTGTTTCACAATTTAAATTTCTTATTGAGTTGCTGTCTTATTTATTTTTGGGCTGTCTTTCCCATTTGACTGTAAGTTCCAGGAGGACAGAAGCCATGATTGTTTATTCACCTGAATGGACCTGATGCCTAACACAGTGCATGGCACATGCACATGTGGAAAGCAGACATGTTTGGAGGGCCCCAGCAATGCAAACATGACTCAGATGAATGTCTTTGCTTTCAAAGATCTCCTGATCAAATCAAGAAGGGGCACAGAGAGATGGCCACAGTCAAGTGTGATCTTTTTTCCGATAGATGTGAGTAAGTGACACCACAGCATCAGGGTACACAATTGTTAACTCTGCAGGCAAGGGCCACTGTGGGTAGTCAGGTAAGACTTTGCAGAAGAGATGATGTTTTGGTTTACATGTTGAAGATGAGAGATTTATCTGTGACAGCTCCAGGTAAAAGCATTCCAAAAAGGTGGATCTATATGAATGGTGGCCCAGAGGTGTGGAGACTAAGTGAGATTGAGGCATTTGGAGGAAAGTAAGTGTCTTTGTGTGATGTGTATAGAGGAGCTTTTGAGGGGGAACTAGGAGTGCCCAACTGTACCAAGCTCAGGAGACTCAGCACTACCCTAAAGGTAACAAGGGGAAAGCAAAAGGCGTTCAGTAAAGGAATGATCATATTTGAGCTCAGCTTTTAAAAGCTTTTTAAAATTATAAACATAGTACATGCTCACTGTAGAAAAATCTGAAGATAATAGAAACATATCAAGAAACCAATGATCTGTGGCCAGCATGTAGAGGAGCGACACTGGCAGTGTGTCCAGCACCAGGCTGGGAAAGGGGTTGGAGCAGCCTGAGACTGGAGGCGGAAGAGCCCTTTATGAGCCTTATGGGAGTGAAGAGGGAGAGATGAGGAGGGCCTGAGTCTGGATGGAGGTTATGGAAAGGAAGTTGGAAGCTTTTATGATGATGAATCTCTTAGGCAAGGACAAGCAGTGGACTATGGAAGATGTGAACGGGGGCTGTGCTCACCCCTCCTCCCCTGAAAGAGAGTTGAACACCTAATGCATAGCATTAGCTGTAGTCTACCATCATGCATAGGCATGAATGTTTGATGGCCTCCTCCAGAAACCTCCTGTGGTCCCCTGGCACATCATAAGAGCATCATTCACGGCAGGAAGGTAAAATGCAGTGACCCTGGGAACTCTACCTCCCTACCCCCACCCACCTATCATGCTGTGATGTTTAGAGTTAGCTATAAAGTAAGGGGTCTTTCTTGTGTGCAGAAGTGCACTGTGTGCCACATGGGTGATCAGAAAAGCAGGCCTACAAGGGACCTCAAAAATCATCTAGTTCAATCCCTCATCATCAAAGGGGCAAGAAGCTCATATTTACTCTGCAATGATTTAGTCTTCGTCGTAACTATATGTGGCAGTTATTGTTCTTATTTCCACTTAACAGAAGAGGAAACTGAGCCTAAGAGAGATTAAGTATCTCATGTAAGGTCACAGAAAAGGCCATGGCTGGATTCAAAGACAAGTCTCTCTGACTACAGCTCATGTCCATTCTACAGCAGCACACTACTCCTCCTTTGGAGGAGGGAACTATAGCCTAGGGAGGTGAAGAGTGGCTTGCCCGAAGCAAACCGTTGGCAGAACAAGAATGACAAGACAGATCGCTTAATTCCCACTGCGTACTACTACTTCTTGTACTGCTTCTAGTTTGTCTATTATGTGTTTGGCTCTTCACTGAGTGATGCTGCAGGAGGGGATGGTGGACGCAGAACCATTAAAGCCTGGTTTCCCATTCCTGGCCAGCTTATGATCTTCCTAAGGAGGTGGCTCCAAAGGTGGTAAGCAAAATGACTGGCAGATTGGCAGCCTTCCTTTTACTCTTCCTGCTCTCATCTCCTATACGTACTCCTCCTTTTATCAACTTGTCATGAGGCCTGAGGATAAGAGACAAAGTACTCAACAAAGTTTCATTCAAATGGTCCCACCATAACTGGTAACCAGAGTAGGAAGGAATGCATGAGAGAGGTCTTTCAGGAAGGCACTCAAACCATAGATGCCAGCATTCTTTAGTCAACCTCAAGGTCAGGCATGAGATGGGCAATTGTATGCTGGCTGCTTTAAGGTGCTGTTGCCATCGACATGGGCAGAAAAAGGAAGCCAGGGAGGGTTGCAAGTCAGGTCAAGTGCCAGTGATACAAAAACACACAATGTGTTTTATCATCCGTATCTTATGAATGAGGAAACTGAGGTCAAAGAAACTGAGTCATTTTCTCAAAGTCTCAGAATAATTAAGTCACAGAGCCAGGGTTTGATACCAAGATCACAGGGCTCTCTCTTATATTGGCTGGACTTCTCATGAACTACTTGAGAAAGGATTCTATGGCTTCTCAACTGGGAGGCTTTTGTTGTATTGGAACATTTCTGGATAAACTCTGACCCACAACCATCCCAGCAAGGAGACCTGAGCAGAAGTCCCAACAATTATACCTTCAACTGTGTTGACTCCCATAGGCATCATTCATTCCTTTTTATTCTGTTATTATTCAAAAATCCAGCAGTGTTTATTGAGTCAGACACTACTTTTGGCCCTAGGAATAAAAAGAAGAAAGACTCCAGTGAGATTAATGATAGATAACAGCAATATATTTGTTTGATGTGCCTTTTGATAGATGTAAATCATAGATTGTGTGTGGAGGTATCAATCAGTGTCCAGTCAGGAGAAAGAAATCATATCAGCTTTTTTAAACAAAGAGAATTCAATCAAAAGAAGTATTAACTAGGAATAATGAATTGTTAACTAGGTAACTCAAAGGGCAAAGAGAAAACAATAAGTTATTCTAGATATAGCACAGCTACCCCTTGGACTGGGGAAACAAAATGAAGATGGTTGGAATTATTAAAATGTAGAATCTTGGAAATCAGACCCTGCAGAGCTAAAATTAAGCTCTTTAAGGAGAGCACTTTTCCTGCTGGTGCTAGTGGTTCTGAATATGGAGGAGGGAACCTGTTTAATTCAAACTTCTGAGAAGGGACCACCAACGAGCTGCTGCTGATGTCTCTGAGAAATATAATAAAATGTGTTGTGAAATTGTTGGGAAAAATCTGAAGCCTGGATCCAACTGGTGCTACAAGACTAGATTGCTGCTTCTGGGATGGAACAGTAAGACTGGCATGATGCTGCTAAGAAAAAGAAGCAGACAGAATGTTTACAGGAAGAAAATGGAAAGACAGGAATTTCTTCTTCTTTCTCCTACCTTGCAACCTCCCCATAGTTCCCTCTATTGGCAATGTTCAACAGGAATTTAGCTAGAATAGCAGAAATGTGGTTTGTAGGGTCCTATCACAAAACAGTGTATAGAAGGGTGGGTCTGAAGTTAATAGATAATTGTGGACAAGAATAGAGACTCAAAATACTGAATGAGTTAGAGAAGGCTGCCTGGAAGGCATGGCATTACTTTCAGAGGAGAGTTTGAATCTTGAAGGATGTGAGTAGAATGAAGTTAGAGGATGAAATGTTAATGGTGACGTAAGTCATTTTAAGAAATGAAAGTAAAACCCATAAAAAGACACATAGGAGTTATGTCAACAAAATGAAGGGATAGGAGTTTCCAGAACTCATATCCTTGCAGAAACATCAATTTGAACAACTATCCATGTGCAAAAATACCTTCACAAGAGCTGAAGGAATCCAGGAGAGAGAGTACAGCACTTGAATGGAACACAGAAATATGAAAAGATGCATTAAAGAGGGTACAAAGGACAGTTTCACATTATCCATATCTCCCCTCCCCTAAGCTCAGGCAATACATCATGGAGATACTGTCTATGTGGGGGAAGAAGAGTGAAGCAATTACCCATATTTGCCAAGGACCACAGCATTAGGCCTACCCCAGGCTCCAGGCCAGATCTGACAGCCCCAGCCAGGCTACCAGTTGACTCTTAGGGACCTAGGCTTCAGGCCCACCCCAGTACTCTTGAAGATCCAGATTCCAGGAGCATCTCCATGGACCCAATTGCCAGGACCACCACAGTAGATGCAGATGCCAGGCCAGCCCCAAAGGACCCAGGGTCCAGGCCTACACCACACATAGATCCAGTTTTCAGGCTTGTCTCCATGGACCCACACACCAGGCCTGTCCACAGAGACCCAAACTCCAGGCCTACACCACTTGACCAGTCTTTAGGACCTCCCATGTGAGGACTCCAGCAGCAAGCCCACCTATAGACCCCACCAGATAGCCACCCAAAACCTCTGAGAAAGTAGGCTGGTGAAGGAGTTAACTTGCTGAAGCTAGTCTGTAAAGACTAGAAGAGGTGCCTACATCTTCAAATACAAACACTAACACAAGGCAACAAGGATTATATATACTCATAGAAACATTATTTCACCAAATGAACAAAATAAAGCACCAGTAACCAACACTAAAGAAATAAAGCTATATGCACTGCTGAACAAAGAATTTAAAATAGTCCTCTTAAAGAAGCTTAGTGAAATATAAGAGAATACAGGTATAAAAATAAAAAAAAAATAAGAAAAACAATACATGAAAAAAGAGACGTTCAACAAAGAGATAGAAAACACAAAATAGAACCAAAGATAAATTCTAGAGCTGAGAAATACTAAACTAAAAATGTTCATAAACAGTTTCAACAGCAGACTCAATCAAACAGAATTAGTGAGTTCAAAGACAGGTAATTTGAAGTTACTCAGTCAAAGGAATAAAAAGAAAAATCAATTAAATAGAATGAAGAAAGCCTACAGGACTTGGGGGATACCATCAAGGAAATCAATATTTGCATTGTAGGAGTTCCTGAAGGAGCAAAAGAAAGAGTAATGGGCAGAAAGCTTATTCAATAAATGATGACATAAAACTTCCCAAATCTGGAGAGAGTAATGAACACTTATATCTCTGAAGCCCAAAGAACTCTAAATAGATTAAATATAAAGTGATCGTCACTGACATACATTATAATCAAATTCTCAAATTCAAAGACAAAGATAATTTTAATAGCTTCAAGAGAAAAGTGACTTGTCACATACAAGGGAACTTCCAGAAGTCTATCAGTTGACTTCTTAGCAGAAAACTTGAGGCCAGGAGAGAGTAGGATGATATTTTCCAAGGGCTGAAAGAAAAATGAAAAACAAACACTTTCTACCTAGAGTACTATACTCAGCAAAGCTGTCTTTGAGAAATAAAGGAGAGATAAAGACCCACAGACAAACAAAATCTGTGGGAGATCATCACCACTAGACCACTTTACAAGAACTGCTAAAGAAAGTTTTTCAATTTGAAATAAGAGGACACTAACAGCATAAAAACATAAAAGTTTAAAACTCACTGTGAAAGTAAAAATATAGTCAAATTCAGAATGTTTTAATACTATAATGGTGGTGTATAAACCACTTTTAACACTAGTATAAAAGTTAAAGGAAAAGATGTTAAAATAACTATACCTAAAACAATTTATTAATGGATATACAACATATAAAAGAAATTGTGACAACAGTAACATAAAATGTAGGAAAAGGGAAAGTGATGATGTGGAATTTTTGTATATGATTGAAGTTACGTTGTTATCAGCTTAAAATAGACTGTTATAACTTTAAGTTATTTTGTGTAAGATTTATGGTAACCACAAAAATAAACTACCTGTAATACATACAGATAAGACATAGAGAAAGAAATCCTAGCATACAACTATGAAAAATTATTAAATCATGAAAGAGGACAGCTAGAGAGGAAGAAAGGAACAAAGAAACTACAAAACCATCAGAAATCAATTAACAAAATGACAATAGTAAGTCCTTACCTATCAATAATTACTTTAAGTGTAAATGGATGAAATGCCCCAATCAAAAGACATAGAGTGGCTACCTGGATTTTTTTAAAAAGACCTAACTATATGCTGCCTACAAAAGACTTATTTTAGCTTTAAGATCACACATAGGATGAAAGTGAAGGGATAGAAAAAGATATTCCACGACAATGGTAACCAAAAGAGAGCAGGAGTAGGTCTGTTTATATCAGACAAAATAAACTTTAAGTGAAAAATGGGTGCAAGAGATGAAGAAGGTCATAATATACTGATAAGAGGGTTAATTAATCAAGAGTATATAGCAATTATAAATATATATACATCTAACATTGGAACACCTAAATGGATAAAGCAAATATTAACAGAACTAAAGGGAAAAACTGACAACAACATTAGTAGGAGACTTCAATATCCCACTTTCAAAAATGGATAGATCATGGAGACAGAAAATCAATGTGGAAACAACAGGCTTGAACAACACTATAGACCAAATGGACCTAATGAACATACAGAACATTCCATCCAACAGTAGCAGAATACATATTCTTTTCTAGTGTACATGGAACATTCTCTAGGATAAATCAAATTATATGTAAAACAAGTCTTAACACATTTAAGAAGATTTAAATTATATCCAGTATCTTTTTCAACCACAGTGCTATGAAATAAACAATCAAAACTGGCAAGAAAATTGAAAAATTCACAAATATTGGAAATTAAACAACATATCCTTAATAACCAATATATTAAAGGAGAAATTAAATGGGAAACCAAAACATATCTTGAGAAAAATGAAAATGAAAACACAACATACCAAAACTTATGGGATACAGAAAAACACTGCTCTAAGAGGGAGGTTTATAGTGATAAATGCCTACATTAAGACAAAAGAAAGATTTCAAATAAACAACCTAACTTTATACCTCAAGGAACGAGAAAAGAAGAACAAAGTCCAAAGTTAGCAGAAAGAAGGAAATAATAAAAATCAAAGCAGAAATCAATAAACTAGCAAAACAATGAAAACGACCAATGAAACTGAGTTGTTTTTTTAAAAAGATAAATAAAATTGGCAAACCTTTAGCTAGACTAAGAAAAAGAGAAAACTCAAAAAAATAAAATTATAAATAAGACATAACAACTGATATTGCAGAAATACAAAGGATCATAAGAGAGTACTATGAACAATTACATGCCAATAAATTAGATAACCTAGAAAAAACAAATAAACTTCTAGAGAAGAAAAGCCTGGGACCTGATAACTTCACTGGTGAATTCTAGCAAACATTTTAAAAAGAATTAATGCTAATTCTCAAACTTTTTCAGAAAATTGAAAAAAGAAGAACATTTTCAAACTTATTTAATGAGGCCAGCATTACTCAGATACCAAAGCTAAACACACTACAGAAAGGATAATCGCAGACCAATATCCCTGATGAACATAAAGCAAAAAATCCTTAAGAAAAAAATTAGCTAGTCAAATTCAACAGCACATCCAAAGGATCATATACTTTGATCCAGTGGGATTTATCCCTATGATGCATCCCTATGATGCAAGGATGATTCAGCATACACAAATCAGTAAATGTGATACACCAAATTAACAGAATGAAGGATAAAAATTATATGATCATCTCAATAGATGCAGAAAAAGCATTTGAAAAAATCCAACACCCTTTCATGATCAAAACTCTCAACAAGTTAGGTATAAAATTGTAACTCAATATAATAAAGGCCACATATGAGAAGCCTACAGTTAACATTGCACTCAATGGTGAAAAAATTATCTAAAAAATAAATTTAGAACCAGGCGCAAGGTCTCACACTTGTAATCCTAGCACTTTGGGAGGCCAAGGCTGGCAGATTGCTTGAGCTCAGCAGTTTGAGACCAGCCTGGGCAACATGGCAAAACCTTGTCTCTCCAAAAAACAAACAAACAAAAAAATTAATTAATTATACATGGTCATACATGCCTATAATCCCTGCTATTTGAACTATTTGGGAGTTGAGGTGGGAGGATAGCTTGAGCCCAGGAGTTGAAGGCTGCAGTGAGCTGAGACTGCACCACTGAACTCCAGCCTAGGTGGCAAAGTGAGACTCTGTCTCAAAAAGAAATAAAAAGAAATAAATAAATTTAGAAAACAATATCATTCACAATAGCATTAAATATACTTAGGAATAAATTTAATGAAGGAGATGAAAGATTTTTGCACTGAAAACCAGAAAACATTGATAAACTGAAGACACAAATAAATGAAAAGGTCTCATGTTCATAGGTTGGAAGAATTACTATTGTAAAAATGTCCATGTTATCCAAAGTGATCTATAGATTCAGTGCAGTCCTTATCCATATTTTAATGGTATTTTTCACAGAATTAGAAAAAAACAACCCTAAAATTTACATGGAACCACAAAGGACCCTGAATGGCCAAAATAATCTTGAGCAAGAAATACAAAGCTGGAGCTATCAGACTTCTTGATTTCAAAATACGCTACAAAGCTATAGTAACCAAAACAGCACAGTACTGAAATTAAAACAAAACATCTAAACCAATGGAAAGGAATAGAAAGCACAGAAATAAATCCATGAATTTTTGATCAATTAATTTTTGACAGAAGCACCAAGAACACAATGGGAAAAGGGCAGTCTTTGTCCTTTCCCAAATTGTGTTGGGAAAACTTGATATCCACATTCAGAAGAATGAAATTGGACCCTTATCTCACACTATGTAAAAAATCAACTTGAAATGGATTAAAGACTTAAACATAATACTAGAAACTGTAAAACTGCTAGAAGAAAACATAGGAAAAAAGCTTCTCGATGTTGAACTAGGCAATGATTTTTTTAGCTTGACCCCAAAAACAAAGGCAATAAAAGCAAAACTAGACAAGTGAGACTGCATTAAACTTAAAAGCTTCTGCACAGGAAAGGAAATAATTCAAAGAATGAAAAGACAACCTACAGAATGAGATAAAATTTTTGCAAACCATGCATCTGATAAGGGGTTAATATCCAAACTGTATGAAGGACTCACACAACTCAATAGCAAGAAAACAAATAACCTGATTGAAAATGGGCATAGGAACTAAATATGACATTTTTCAAAAGAATATATACAAATGGTCTATAGGTATATGAAAAAAATGTTCAACATCACTAATCATCCATGAAATGCAAATAAAAACCATCATAAAATATTACCTCATACCTGTTAAAATGGATATTATCAAGAGAGATCCAAGATGGCGGATTAGCAACAGCTCAGGAATGTAGCTCCCAGTGAAAGCGCAGAGAGCTAGTGGACGCCGCACTTTCAGATGAATTTTTGTTGCCCACAGACTGGGAGATTCCCAGCAGAGGAGCCACACGGGTCGCCAGCGCGACGTTTTTGGCCATCGCGGCGCTTCTCGGTGCAGAGTATATAAGACGGGGTGCCCTGTGATTCGGGCCTGGCTGGTCCCATCCCCACAAGGAGAACAGCAATTAGAAATGCTGAGGACTGAGAGTTTCACAGCAAGCACAGCCGAACCGGGAAGGTCCAGTTCTGTGGGGAAGGGGCGTCCGCCAAAGGAAAACTAAGAAACAGAAAAAACTTCATCCCTGGGTGGAGAGAGATCCAAGATGGCGGATTAGCAACAGCTCAGGATTGTAGCTCCCAGTGAAAGCGCATCGAGCAAGTGGACGCCACAATTTCAGACGAATTTCTGTTGCCCACAAACTGGGAGCTACCCAGCAGAGGAGCCACACAGGTCACCAGCACGACTCTTTTGGCTGGCACTGCAAGGTGCGGCACTTCTCAGTGCGGAGTATACCAGACTGGGTGCCCTTTGAGTCGGGCTTAGCTGGTCCCATCCCCACAAGGAGAACAGCAATTGGAAGCGCTGAGGACTGAGAGTTTCACAGTAAGCACAGCTGAACCCGGGAAGGCCTAGCTCTGTGGGGAA